>JAHQIW010002695.1:0-35265 GCA_019055375.1 Parelaphostrongylus tenuis
TACACCTGATGTGCATTTATTTCAAACCATGTTGTGAGGAAATCGTGACCAAATTTGATTTTATGCCGTCATTTTCATAGTACTGGCAAAATGTCTTGCAACTTTATCAACTTTTATTGGCGCCTTTAGCTCTAATCTTCACTTGTCAACTTGGCGGATGTGTTATCCTCCACTGACACGTCAAAATGCTGGTCAGATGTGATTACTTGTTAAACTCTAGGACAACTGTGCTAGAGCGAACTTGAGTCTGCAGTATGTCTTCGCACTGAACGCTTGCTCTTTCATCAATGAGAATTTTGCTTACCAACGGGTGATGTGTGAAAACCAAGCTCTGAGTTGATGACGAATTGGAAGTGCGTTGCAAGGCAAGTTAAGGAGCTGGCGGTGTGCCATTCCGCGGTTGCTTATTAACCTGATCGTTTTTTCAGGAAGATATCCCGTATTGGCTTTCGAATTAACAACCTTTTAGCGCTAAGGTAATTTTATGTAATAAACTTACACTGTTGCAGACTATCTTGTTCTGTCGTGACAAATTTTGTTTCTGGAGCACACAAACAATTTACGTCAAGGTCCTTATGTTAATTAGTGGGAGAGTGTGAATATTGTTCAGCAGGAGAAGCGTATCAGCGCGCTATTTTGAGGTCCAGGGATGTCTGCTGATATGGCACACTTTCGACTTCAGACGAGAATTGAACACACTTTTTACCCATATCGGAAGATTGTGCTACCTTTACATCACCGAAGCCACCGATCCGCTACTCTGTTTTGCACATCACTCAGCATCCTCGGATATATAGTCGTAACATCATGACACTACTACAAGAGTGGTAAAATTAGAATTATATCGCTAGTTGTGAGTGTTTTCTTGAGGTCACGCTCAAAATTTCAGCATATCGATATTTTTTTGAGCCAACTGTAATGCGGCCTTTTATGAGCACTCATAGATTCCAATACACGTGTTTTAGGCCTTGACAGCTTCGAATTAAAACATCTCAGACTTTAGATAGGTTAGCCATGAGTTTCTCCCGGTACAAAACTCAGAATGAAGTTTTGAGCTTATTGGCGGACGATCACTAGAAACCCCTTAACGGGGCTCATTATTGCAATTTCAGAACTCATCCAAACTTTAGACTGAAATAAATTTTGTGGTTGGAAATTTTCCTCCATCACGTCTTTACAACCTATACGTGTTCAGTAAAGTGCTTTTTTTGTTTGACTCTATGATCACATTCCACTACCTTTATGTTAACCGCCTATCCTCTTAACAACTGTTGAGAAAATATCACAGGTGAATTACCTATAAAGAAAGCTTTCTGCCTTTGAATATCACTAAAAAACTTTGTTTGCTCTTTCTTTGTTCTTCCTATGAATATCCTGTGTTTTACGTCTTCGATTCGCTAATTTTAAATAATGCCATCGCTTTTCACAGAGTGAAGCGTTAGCTTATACTGTGATTTTGTCTTTGCGATTTATTGGCTGTCAATAATTGTGCACTTTTGTAACAATGAATTACGTGGAGCTTTGTACGTCTTTACCTAGATGATATTGGCTTGAACAAATCTTCAATTGCATGCAAGAGCTTTGCTCTCTATGAGTTCCTATCGCAATGACATTAGGTACCGATAAGCATCCTCTTCTCGCATTCACTGAATTTCGGCAGCTGGCTGACGGTCCTCGCTTCCGCTTTGGAGTTACTGTCAACGATTTTGCGCATTATTGGTGGATAATCGCCTGAAAAGTAAACAACTGTGTGCAAATGCATTTGCGCTTCAAGACCCAAGCGAAAAAGTTGCATCTTCCAAAATGGAATGAAGGTATCAATCCACGATTACGATTCAAATCTTTCCAAAAGTCACGTCGTCCTGTTGTCAAATAAAATAAAAAAATTGACTTATTATCTCACCAGTCTTTCCTACCAAAATCCTGTATGCTATTATTCCAGTGCAAAATTGAATAGATCCTGGTTTGAAGAGGAAGACAACTGAAGAACCTCCCAGCAGCTTTCAATAACACACAGACTCGACTCTTCGTACAAAAAGTCAGAAAGAACGAGTTATTGTTAGCAGAAATAGCCCTCTACGGAACCGGCCACAAGTGCTCGATTAGCTTGCTTTCTGTTGTCGGTGTGATAGTCGTTATTTCATTCAATAGGTTGGGGAAAAAGTTCTGAGAAAATGTTTGTAGCTTTTTTGGGTGTCGGCCTTTTTTGTGTTCATATTAGCTCCTAGCGGTATCATTTCTTTGCAACGAAATCAGATCACAATGTGTACAATGAGGCTGCTAAAGCTTCAGGTTCGATAAAATAGTTCAATGATTTTCAATTCAATTTAATATCAATTCTTAGTGGTTAGAATGACGATATGGGGGGCGTTGTGGCCAAGTGGTTGTGATGCTCAAAGCGACGGCCAAGCTCCACCCCAACCGTTCCAGCAGTGAACAACGACGCCATGTGGAACGCCACGGCTATTCTCTCGTCGAGATTGCAAGGAGACTCGCTGAACCACTATTCTGCGACGTTTAAGAAGAAGACGAAGGAAAGAAATGAATGCTGGAAATATTGAGATACGCGCTGTGAAAAAGAAACGTTGTGAAGACGGATCAAAAAAATGCCCAAATGCGTCAAGAATGATGGTATTTTGATAGCGCAATCTTTATGTAGCTCACGAGGAATCTTTAAGCACTTAGTGGAACGCGTGGCTATTCAAAGACTCAATAAGTGTTTCTGCCTTAACTAAGTCAGAGGCTAAGTTTGAACTGATAAAAATGAAACAAACTGGCCTCTCGTAACCTTGCAAAATTTCATTGACAATTTGCCATCGTATGAACGTGGTCTGTTGTACTAAATGCCATATGAAATCTTGCCTGCTCGCATGAGTGCCTTTCGCTTAGCATTTTACTAATTCCGTCCGAAATGTTTTACTAGGCTGAGGAAAAAGTTCTGAGAAAATGTTTACAAAACATTTATTTATGCACCTATTACACCCGAACAAAGGCGAAACTAACAATCAAAGTACTCCCCTTCGACTTCAAGCACTTCCTGCCACTCCGGCAAAAGATCGATTCCGCGATCATAAAATTCTGACTTCTTGCTGCTGAAGAAATGAATGACCAAACTGTACAATTCAGTATCGTTACTAAACTTTTTATCGCGCAGCCAGTGCTCCATTGAACGGAACCTTCTCCACCTTCGTCAAACTTTTTCAATCACCTGAACACCGTACTTTTGCCAACTGTGTCTTCGCCCCATGCCAAATTGATGCGTTCACTTGCCTCCGTTGTATTTGAACCCAACAGCCATTCGTGCATCATCAACAACCTAATTTGCTCGCTTGTTAACTCTGTCTTAAAATAAGTAGATAAATTATATATAAATCAACGCTGGAGAAGGCGGATTTTTGTATAAGCCCACAAACAGAAAAAAAGGCCGACACCAAAAAAAGCCACAAACATTTTCTCAGAACTTTTTCCCCAACCTATTGAATAAAATGACGGCTATCACACCGATTACAGACAGCAAGCTAATCGAGCACTTGTGGCCGGTTCCGTAGAGGGCTATTTCTGCTAACAATAACTCCTTCTTTCTGACTTTTTGTACGAAGAGTCGAGTCTGTCTGTTGTTGAAAGCTGCTGGGAGGTTCTTCAGTTGTCTTCCTCTTCAAGCCAGGATCTATTCAATTTTGCACTGGAATAATAGCATACAGGATTTTGGTAGGAAAGACTGGTGGGATAATAAGTCAATTATTTTATTTTATTTGACAACAGGACGACGTGACTTTTGGAAAGATTTGAATCGTAATCGTGGATTGATATCTTCATTCCATTCTGGAAGGTGCAACGTTTTCGTTTGGGTCTTGAAGCGCAAATGCATTTGCACACAGTTGTTTTTTTTCAGCCGATTATCCACCAATAATACGCAAAACCGTTGACAGAAACTTCAAAGCTGAAGTGAGGACCGTCAGCCGGCTGCCGAAATTCAGTGAATGCGAGAAGAGGATGCTTATCGGCACCTAATGACATTGCGATAGGAACTCATAGAGAGCAAAGCTCTTGCATGCAGTTGAAGATTTGTTCAAGTAAATATTATCTAGGTAAAGACATGTACAAAGCTCCACCTAATTCATTGTTACAGAAGTGCACAATTATTGACAGCCAATAAATCGCAAAGACAAAATCACAGTATAAGCTAACTCTTCACTCTGTGAAAAGCGATGGCATTATTTAAAATCAGCGACTCGAAGACGTAAAACACAGGAAATTCATAGGAAGAACAAAGAAAGAGCAAATAAAGTTTTTTAGTGATATTCAAAGGCAGAAAGCTTCCTTCATAGGTGATTCACCTGTGATATTTTCTCAACAGTTGTTAAGAGGATAGGCAGTTAACATAAAGGTAGTGGAATGTGATCATAGAGTCAAACAAAAAAAGCACTTTACTGAACACGTATAGGTTGTAAAGACGTGATGAGGAAAATTTCCAACCACAAAATTTCATTCAGTCTATAGTTTGGATGAGTTCTGAAATTTCAAAAATGAGCCCCATTATGGAGTTTCTAGTGATCGTCCGCCAATAAGCTCAAAACTTCATTCTGAGTTTTGTCCCGGGAGAAACTCATGGCTGACCTATGTAAAGTCTGAGATGTTCTAATCCGAAGCTGTCAAGGCCCAAAACACGTGTATTGGCCTCTATAAGTGCTCATTATATTCAGCATCACAAATGGTAACAAACTTGTTATTCCTGTTGACAAAGATGTAAAACATTCTCCCATCATTTGCAGATGGATACCGATATCTCAGTGCGATGAGATAATGATGTGATACAGTTTGAACATGGAATTATGAAATAACGATAGAATGTATGTCAGGCAAAGCCTGAGGACTCGATAAGTGGGTACTTTGACGGTACTGTCTTTACGACTAATGTGGTTAACACACGTCTCACGTTTCGCTCTTTCCAGAGCGGTTGTCGCCCATGATGGTGGATTTCTTCTAACATGGTGATGCAATCATGGAACAGCGCTGTTGAATATTCTTGGAAATATATGTGGCGTAAGCCATAGACGCGCCTGCACATTGTTAAGGTGCTCTTCTGAAAAGACCATTTCTGGCATTCTCAATCCTATTAATTGCGTTCTTCCAGGATCAAATATAGTCTTCTTCGTTTCTCAGCAACCTATCAGTGGTAATGGAAATGCCGCCTAATCAATGATAATGCGGAAGCGGTTCGTGAAATTGAGGCAAATTTGGTTCAGCTTTAAGTTCTTTGACAATTAGTTGAGCACCGATTCTCTCTTCTCGTAACATTATTTGGCTAAATCATATCATCAATGGAATGTCTGGATAACAAGCATACTCCAAATCGCTCATTTTGAAAAATTTCATGCAATTATAGTGTTGCTCGGTTTCATAATGTGTCGATCTCTCTCTCTCTCTCTCTCTCTCTCTCTCTCTCTCTCTCTCTCTCTCTCTCTCTCTCTCTCTCTCTCTCTCTCTCTCTCTCTCTAAAACATAGCTTCACCTTGTCGAAAGAACTTAGTAGAAAGCCGTTGTTATGTTGTCCACGAATGGGAATAACTTTGTCAACGGGAATAACAAGTTTGTTACCATTTGTGATGCTGAATATATTATATAAGCCGAATTCCTCTCGACTAGCCTACTCAGTCATGCGTCCAAGTTCCTGCGTGCCACATGGGTGACCCTGTACCTTGACCACTCCTTATGTTTATCACTACAGATCACTACAGAGTCGTCGTTCTTTGGAACAGCCGCTATATCCAAACTAAATTTTATTGCCGGCTCACGATAAGATTATCATCATCATTCATCTGAAATACCGAATTAATATGTGCGATTGCCAACATCTGGTTTCAATTTTTTTCAAGTGTACATTGTTTTCAACCGAAATACGGTATTGTAAGAGTGAGTTAATTGAGAAAATGCTAGCTTTGACTGCTTATGCTAACTGAAGAGCGATCTACATCCAATGTTCAATTAACTCCGCCGAATCCTTTCAAGAGATTCTTGTCGGTGTACCACAATTGTGCTATTAGACTTGAAAGAAAGTTATAAAGCACTTGTAAAAATTGAACATTTATGCATGAGTTCCAGGTAAAAACAATGACGAATGTTCTCCAAAATTATGATCATCGGCTTCTACGACATTCTGCCATCAGCCCGTCAAGTTTCGGATCTAGTCGAAGTATCACTTTTTTCAACTTCCATTCAATGAACTCGTGATATGTTCGTCTTCCACGGCAGCTATTAAATCCTCGTTGATCAACTTTGTTGGACGTTCTGAACCAGGCTTGTCTTCGAGGTGAAGATCTTCGACATTAAAGCGTTGAAACCAGCGTTGGCAGCACATTTGCTTGTTGTGCCTTTCCCTTCAATTTCGTTGATTTCTTCGACTGTAGCTCGCTGTGAAAAACCCGTTCTCCAATAATGACGCAATAAAACACGGACTTCGATTGTATTGTTGGACCTGGGGGAGGATTGTAACAAAGTAAGAATAAAGACGAATAACATCTGAACCTTCAGTAAGAAAATTCCACATAAGAAATTGTAATATTCCCATGAAATGCATGGGAGATATCTTATGTTTATCAAAGTGCCCCAAACTTTCTTTCCTCGCTAGTACATCGCTGCGGAAGGGTATGGATATGAGCATAATGGTGAACAACAGTAGAACAGAATGCTAAATATCATCCAAAGAAAGATGACATCTATTACAGTTGGTGCATGCACAAGAACACAAAATTGATTGCACCAGTAAGTTCTAACGACAGCTGTCGCAGTTATTTCAACTTCAAAGCGGGAAACCTGCACCAAAGTCCGTTTACATTAACTATATGGTGATTAACTTACGCTTTCTTCACTTTAGGGCGCTTTTCGAGAGCGAAGAAGCGTTCTTGCATCTATTCAAGCGATAATGGCGATGTTTTTAACGCGCGCCACTGATTCACAATGATCGGGAAGTATTGAAATCAATATCACAAGTGATTTAGACGGCTTGATTTACCCTGAGCTGCACTGTCCAGTAAAACCCCACTTGTCGGCAACAAGTTTTTTCAGTTACAATTGAGATGAACAAAATAGATGAGAGCAGATTGGTTGGCATAATACAATTAATGAAAAAACAGGTGACGTTATGGCGGTTTCATCCCTTCAGAGCCTGAAAAAATTAAGTTGCTCTCAATCCAATCAGGCAAACACGTTCATCATTTCATTAAAAAATGACCATCGTTTTAAGCACTTAACAACCTTCAATATATTATCATAATATACTCATCGCTTTCTGCACGTTCTCCACTTTGTTGTTCAAGTGGGCACCTTCAGGCAGAAATTACATAGAGTGGTAATGGATCTCCCACATCCAAATAACAGTCTTATAAAGTATATTAAGTCACGCACATTCACGAGACATTCCTCCTTGGAATTCATGCTTAAATTGGTGGTAGTTATCGAAATCGTTTCCAAAATCTTACGCGCTGTTGTTCTGTGTTTGTTTGAGGATGGTGAGCTCTACTACAACATCATCGCCGTTATGCATCTGTGTCCTATGCGAGCCTAGCGGGTTACTCGGTCTAGCGCTATGCGGTCTATGCGTACTTAGCGGCCGCCGATGACGATAGACGAAGTACCCCGCTAGGGTTTGCACAGGACACATTCTTACCGAAGACGACTTCAAAGTAGAAGTCGCCATCCTCGTGCAAGAATGTAAAACATCAGGGCATAAGATTTTGGAAGAGTTTTGAATAAACACCACCAATCTGAGTATGAACTGCGGAGACGAATGCTTTGCAATCACAAGTGAGATGACACAGTATGTGTTTCGTTTTGTAACGATAATATGGATAAGTGATCTAATTGATGAGATGTATCGTCGTTTGACGATACAATGAATGTTGTTATTAACGGAGCATCACTAGGCGGCGGAGCCCGTTTGGGATTGCTATGTTCGCTCCCCAAGTAGAACAACGGCGGCGGGTTCCAGTGGGTGAGTTTAAAGTGTTAGCAGTGGGGTCGCTACTGATTATATATGGGCAGAATCCCTTAACCGCGGTGGTGGGCCGAGCATAGCCTAAGTGAGTTTGCTCCGCCACGTTAGTGATATGTTCTGCTCACAATTCTATTGAGTTCATCTGACAGATGTATGAGGTCAACCTTATGATAGCAATTAGTTACATGATAACGAGACTATGTGGAGAGAGCATAATAAGTCGACAATTAACTGAGGTGAGGTGGTCCGGGTGAGGTCAGACGACCGTTCGGATGATGCCCGTCGATCGAACTGCCTGTTGAGGTTGGTGGCCAGCTGGGTGCCGCTCCGCTACTTGGACCATTTTCTGTCTAAGGTCCTCGAACCTCTGCGGTAACACTTGCTCTCTAAGGTCGTGGACCATGTGCGTTACCTAAATTATCATGTAATTCCCGAAAAGATAGCAAAACACCGTTGGTTTGCTATAGTATGTAAGAGTTCTATTTTGATGTGCAAGGGTGCATTAGCCGTTCATGTGCACTCAGACCGGTGGTCTCCACTTGAGCATCTCAGTGGAGAACGTTCGAAAAGCTGTGAGTATTTTGAGAGTCGCCTCATGACTTGTTTATAAGGTCTTCATTTTTTACCTATGACAAGTTCCTGGACATCCCATAGGAGCTTGAACGGATAAGCAGTGCAATACTGAGATCACGTCATCGATTATTTGCCGTTAGCTCCCACTGTCTACGTTTCACGCCACTCGAATCGAAGCGCACATAAGATTGTTAAGATTTCCTCTTTCGATAATGATCACCTTGCATTCATAAGTGCACCGTTTTGGGGGTTATATTGATTCCACAAATCTACTGCTTTAGCTATCATCGCATTTTAACAAGATACACCAGTAGGCTCATTGAGACAGTTTTTTTTTAAAAAATTTCAATAGCTGATGCTTAGATAAGTATCGAGAATTTTCTCAAGCAAATGAATGTCAGACTAATCACCTCTAACGCTTGGGGCATACATCGCAACTTCATTACATTATGATCGATAATGTCTGGTAATGCACATAACCTTGAACGATCGAAGGGCTTGGAACCCACCACTTCCGAGAACGTTTGCTAACCATTGCACTACCGGCGTTCCGTTCTGTTCATTAATATCGCCACTGAAGCCACCTATGATGACAGATATTGGATAATTACAAGAGTAAAAGATCAATAACTGCTCAAAATGTGGTTCAGATAAAGAACTAAAAAATTAACGTTTTGATCTGATGACATATTTGGAGTGTCCATTGCTCTGTTATGGCACTTATACAATGCAAGACACGTGTTTCGGAATTATAGCCTCGTCACAGTCAGTTCTCGGCGGGGAGATATCCTTTACATAAAGAACAATTATGTTTTACAAGCCACCATCATTCGATCATTCGATTGTACAACACTGGCCGTTGGGTGACTTTATCACCTTGCGGTAAGTGTAAATATTTCGGCATCGGTTACCCTACGTAGGGTATATCTCGCTCATAGAACTGACTGAACCGAAATGGCGAGGCTACAATGCCGAAACACGTCTTTTGCACTGTATAAAACAGACCTCGTGAAAGGCTCAACATTTGTTATCAGATGGTATTGTTTTGAGCGAGGTCTCAAAACTGTCGAAAAGGAAGGTAAAATGACATCAATATGAAAGGTGCGTGTGGCCAGTAATCAGAAGAGCTCTGCGATACAAACGTGACCAATGTTTTGATCTCGTGCTATTGCTCACCAAACTTTTCATCCTTACGGGGTTGATAAAATGGTACCAGACTTGTCGGAAGGATAGTAACACTGATTTTGTACATCGTAAAACCACCGTGAGTCATTGTAAAGGTCAAATATGCATTCAAATACTTCAGAGGATGGTCAATGAAGTGAAATACATGGCTCATCACTCGTGGATTCATCGACGTGAAGTGATTCACACTTTTATTCACCACTATTAATCTTCAAAAGCTCATGTGGCGCAGTGATTAGAGGTGCTTCACTCCGACACAAGGTCCATTGTTCGATCATGGCTCATCTGGCCTTCCATCCCAACCAGGTCAGTGAGTTCGTACCATACTTGCCTGGGAGAATAGCATCACTGATGCGATACATTGGTGTCAATATCAAGGCCAGATATGCATTCAGATATCTCAAACGAAGCTAAATATCGAATACGAAGGCATAATGCATCGCCTATGGATTATTCAACGGCGAGAGCTTTATCCTTTGTCCTTTCTAATTATTGTTCACTGCTGAAATCTAATAGAAAAAATCACTCAGTTCATTTGAAACTCAAATCTCACTTGGTTTCTTCTCTGTTTTTCGTTATTATTGTTACTACGCTTCAGACTTTATTTCTGAATCAAGAACTGCTTCGTCCTGAAGCTATATTCTATAACTTATTTGCCTTCAAATCTTCAGAGCTTCATGCAAGCGTAATACATGCGCTTGTTTTTGATTAATAATTAGTGAAAATACTTTGGTTCCTAGGTATATTTCAATAAATATAAATACGATCAGTAAAGACTTCTTTATAGATCTTAGATATGCTCCCTTACAGAAATACGTCGAAATCTTGTATAATTTTCCCGACAACTTGATAGCCAGCACCGCTCATACCATACATGAGTTGTACCGACTTTATAATATGTACGATGTTCACAGGATAAGATACTTAATATTTCACCTCTTCCCGTTATCAAAGCCTATAAAGCTCTAATTATGGTTGGTATTGAGTAGGAACCATAAATGAACATTTCAATAGAATTTCTGATTGTCTAGGTTTCTTTATCTATCAGTTATGTTCCTTATATATGATTGGAGAGATACGACATGTTGGTCAAGCAGTGCTCTCATTGTGTTGAAATGGAACCATGCTGAGTGCTCATAGAGGTGCGGAACTTCTCAACTTGGATACCTATAGTATGTGAACACTTTGTTCAACTTTATTTATTCTTCTTGCGCTTGATGATGACGTTCACCGTACGAAAAAAAGCCGAAAATGTAGCCTCAACATTGAGAAACGCTCTCTAGCTGTGTTGCAAAACCGTATGTACTCAAACATGAAACGAAGAGTAGATCTCTTCTCTTTATTAAAGATCCTCTAATATTCTTACGACGTACTTCTGTTCACCTTTAATTTGATTGTTTCAGAAGTGATGAGGTCTTAAGTAAGAGACAAAATTAGAGTAGTTCAACTTTCTGATTAAATAAAAGGTTTGTATATAATGAAGTTTAAAAGGGATAAAAATCAGGGAAAAATATTGAATTATCGCCTACCTCTAAAATACCATGAAGGAAGAGAATTGTATCTAGATTCACTGCTAATAGAGGAACGACAACCTGTAAAACAGCGAACAAATACGAAAAGTAATTCTCTAACGTTTTCCACATGATGTGAAACAAAATAATTTCAAAGCGAACAGAATTTTTCTTTTGTTTGGCCGCTTTTAGCGGTGATATGATGTGACAATACACCCAATGATGTAGAGTCGTGTGCAAATACTTTTGCGTCACGTGGGACTCGATGCGTCATGGTGTAGAAAGACTGATGTCAAAACGGGCGTCGATAGTGCAACGGTTAAGCACGCGCTCCCAGATAGGGTGAAAGAGTGTTCGAGCCCCAACTGACGCAAAATTCCAGTTCTGTTTTCTCTAGATACCGAGGGAACAAAAATGTATAACCGAATAATGCTCGCGTCAATGGACATTACCTCCACGCAAGCGTGCGCACAGATTTCTGTGCTCGTGGTTCTTAATTTTGGCCTTTTAAAATGTTTTTAAAAGCCATCACACTTCTTAGGCCACTTTCCTATTTTGTTCAGTGAAGGTGGAGCGACATTCATTTAAACTGTAGGAATGTCTAAAGCTTTACCAAGAACTTAACGTCTGAACCATACGTACGTTTCGGAGGTGTCACCCTCCTTATCAGTGGCTCGGGCAGACATAAGAAGCTCGAGAGAAAGATGATTATACCTGAGCAGTCACATGGAAGTAATGCTTGAATTCTTCTTATTCTTTGTAATTTGTGGAGGTGGATCACGAAATATTCAGGTACGAATAGCAATAGATATATTTCACACCTTATTTCATAGCAGGACAAACAAACATGGTAGGCAATAGAATGTGGCCAGTGATCAGGACAGGTCGAAGATTTATTTCGAGATATTGAACTTCCCGCCCATACTGAAAAAGGCGGGAACAATTAAGTCATTCCAACCATGCGACACACTCTTAACACCATCGTGCCGCTAAGCATTTAAGTATTCAACTAATTTACCCTAATTCTGACTTCATAATTTGAGATTAACTTTAGTTGTAGTATTAAGATTTCGTATGATTTTCAATTACCTTATGTCCTTTCTCTCTACTGGTACTGCAATCTTTTTTTCTGATTCTTGAGTTCAATATTATGTGGGAATAACCTTTTGCTTCGAGTGATTCTAACCAGATACCTGACTGGTCTGAAGCTTGTCTAGGAGGACAAGCGGCACTGACTGGGTTCGGCGAGAGGCCATCGCTAGTAAAGGCCAGATATGCAACCAATCACTTTGAACGAATTTAAAAATTCAAGACGAATGCATGGCTCGTCTCACGGTGATCGAGCAACGCCGAAAGCTTTATCCTTTATTTTTTATCATTTTGTGGTCTCGTTGCTAGTAACATTTCACGGCTTTTGTAAAAATTCCATCTTCAGCATGAATGAATGCGTTCAGAAATTGAAGGCTTGGTAACGGCTTTTTTCGTGAAGCAATCGTTCCCGTGATTCCGCCAGGAATTGTAGGTCAGTGGTCTGTTAGAACATTTTATTTTTTTCCATTACCAATCAAATGATGTGACTCCACATCTATCACAATGTGTGGGTCCTACCACTCCTTGCACTCATTTTGTTTTCCCAATAACAACCACCCACGAAGACCTCAAACGTCTCTTCTCTGCGTGTGGGTGAATCCTGCTGTTAGTTAAAAGGCTGTTACTCTTCTCCAGTCTAATACGATATTTTGACTCATTTCTTAATTGATGACTGCTTAGTCAATCTGGCACAAAAGGTAGCAGTAAAATGAATGCAGAACTTACATGGTAGTTTTTGCTCCTCGTTTTTTGACTTCCAACCCCAAAACGAGGCTGTATAATTTTCACTGCCATGCTATTTTTTTGCTATAAAAAAACTTCATGCAATAGTCGTTTCATAAGTGAAAACGATTATTTTTGCACTTTAAGACCTTTATCGTTATGTATTCTACGCGTTAACCTGTGTTTCAGTGAGCTGCAATCATTTATAATCAGCTGTCAATTTTTTTGAGGTTACTCAACGATATGCACCGATGTGGCTAACACTGCTTTTCAGTCCTCTTTCTTCAATATTAGCAAAGGTATGCTCTCTTTCATACTAATGGTAAAGTTCAATATCTTTTTATCAAAAGTCCTTTAAGTTAGTTTTTTCAATAAGTTCAATTACTCCATAATTTTTTCTGCATAAATACTTTGATCAGTTTTCTTTTTTGAAGAAAATCGATTTTTTGTCAAAAGGTTATAGAGTGATGGAGAATGCTCGTAACTTGCGCAGGCACTTGGATACAGCCATAAAACTATCGCCCGCCGTCAGAAATAGGCAACCACAAAGTGATATTGCGATGTACACCTTATGCATTGACGCACAAACTCTTTGTACAAAGTCGATTCCCCACATTTTGGAGAACTAATCTGGGCCACGGTACCACACTCACCGAGTATCCCTCATATTGCGTCATCGGATTATCGTCTCTTCCGTGGCAGTGTCTGAGAGAGAAAAAAATCTGCACAAAAGTGACCGCACCAAATTCTTTGATCCCTACCCACATGTTTTTGTTTCAAAGGTAAAGCCTCCAATTAGTGCCCAACTAATGGAATATCAATGATCATGATGGCGATCATATTGTTTATCGAGTTTTGTTTATTGCATCAAACAAATAAGAATCAATTCAACAAAAGTATCGAAATGCGGAAAAAATTGTGTGACAATCCAATCTTATTGCTAAGAAGAGTACGGTCAATCTCGTTTCTTTTATCCTGTCAACGACGTGAAAATCGCGGTACAACGATGCCTTACAGAGATCATCTTTTAGCATTTCCAAATCTATCAAGTGTCAAGAACATCGCCGTAGAGGTCCAATTAAAGCATAAGGCAAAATTATGCTGTCGATTTTACTAATATGAATCTCGACAAATCTTATAATAATAATTTGGAGATAATCGGCCAATTGTCAAGATTTGCAAGTTTTTTCCGTACTGTCCTATTATGGCGGCACCAATTAAGGCCCTCGGTGAAAACGTATTTTTTGCTTTTGCAGAATGTTTCAATAGTTTATCGATAGCTCAAATCAAGCGAATTTTAATTGCATGTTCAATTTCTTAAATAGCTTATTTTTGGCGCCGTACCACTCAAAATAAAATTTATTCTCATTCGAAGATTCCTCACTGGATAGAAGTTTTGTTGCAATGAACTTTTAATCGTCAGATAGAGAAAATCTTTTGATTATAATGGTACATTTGGCTTTTGGAAAGGACTTCTTTGAGCTTTGTAACGGCCGAAAGAATGTTGCGGTTTTATACTCAGTGAGCACTTCGAGTCGCCTAGGGTGTGTGCACGAAAGTTCTTTTTCAAGAGCAAACATTTTCTTAATTAGAGAGATCTGCTCTATTAATGGTTAAAATTTTATTATATCAAAACTTTTCAGGAAAGAAGTCTTCAATTGTGAAACAAAATCTCATTTTGACTGGTACAGCGTTAAAACAAGCAATATATGAGAAGAGAAATATGCCATTGAAATTCATTTGATTTAAGCTATCAGATAATCGCACATTCGTCAAATAACACAAAGAATACGCTTCTACCGAAGGTCTCAAGTAACGCCGCCAAAATAAAACAGTACCGTTTTTTCTTTTTCGATGAATTTTTTCCCTGCGAACCTTCTCTAATAACGTTGTGGGGTCAATGTAGACCAAAGTCTTTTCTATGGTTATGATAAACAAAATTGGGAAATTTTTCTAAAATGTAGGAAATACTCCTAAATAAAGCAAAATCCCGCCACTCAAACGAGGCGCTCCTTCGCGTTGGTACATCAATTCGCTGCGAGCAGCATCAATTGACAGACCCGTCATTTCTGTCATTTATCCTAAGATTTCTCCACCTAGAAGAATTTTAGGCTTTCCACCAAAATCGCAGAAGAAACTTTGATCTACCGATGGCTATAAACCTTACTCTCTTTCGCATTCCGAAAGAACATGCTATGATGTTCAAGCGAGGGGCTGATCATTTTGAGTATAAAACACAGTCCCTTTTCGTTCTAATAGCGCTCTGTGCAAGCTTTTTAACAAACAAATTTTATTGTCAACATTTTCGAGGCAGGTTTTTTGAATCGTTTCCAAAAATTCAATGGAAAAGCACTCACAGACCTAAGTCGAGCTAGCAAACAAATTTAACGCTTCTTCTGCGCCCTTATTCCCCCTCTTCGCTCTTTTTCTCGCGCTTCTTCCCTGCGTTGAATCTTGAGCGCGCTCCTTCTTGCTCTTCATGCTTTTATCGCGCCTTTCCTTCTCTGCGCCCATTCTCTCTCTCTTCGCGCTTCTTCCTAGCGTTTTTTCCCTATTTTTTCCCCGCGCTTCTTTTCCCTCTCGCGCTTCTTCACTGCACTACGTGGTCCTTCTTGGGCTTCTTTTCCATGCTTTTTTACCTCTTTGCGCCAATTTCATCCTATCGCGCTTTTGCATGGTGCTTTTTTTTGCTTACCGCTCCCTCTCCGCGCTTCTTCTCCCTACTCGCGGTTTCTGATCGCGCTTTTTCTTCTCTGGGCTGCTTCCACCTCTGCGACTCCTCTCGCTGCGCTCCTGCTTTCCCTTTACGCTCTTTGTTGGCACTTTCCTTTCTTCTCCGCGCTATCCGTGGTGGCAGATAGGGATGCGAGGGATGTATGCCCTTCCATTCCTCTCTTCGTCCTGTTTCCACGCGCTTTTTCTGCGCTAAATCTTCTCCTGGCTTCTCCTTCGTTTGCACCTTTTTCCTCTTGTGCTTCTTCACGCTCTTTTTCATCTCCATGTTTCTCGTTTCCTAGGCTCCTTTTTCCTCTTCGCTCTTCTACCTCCACGCGCTCCTCTCCCTTTCTCTCGCTCCCTCTCTCACTCTCTTTCTCTGCACTCCTCCTGCGTCATTTCTTTTTCCGCTTCTCCTTGCTCTTCGAGATTTCTCCTCTGCACTACTTCTACCTCTTAGCACTTCCTCATTCTTCGTGTTTCTCTGTGCGCCTCCTTCTTCAAGGCTAATTCTTTGCCTCGCTTTTCCTTTCTTTCGCGCTTCTTTCCCTCACTTCTCCATTTCTGCGCTACTTCTTCTTCTTCGCGCTTCTACCTCGCCTTCCCAGCACCACTTTCTCTTCGCGTTTCTTCCTCCTCTTCATGTTCTTCTTCTCCGCCCTCTCTTGCACTTCTTTCCCACGTTTCTTCTTCGTCTTCGCGGCACTTTTTTTTCTCTTCGCGTTCTCGCGCCTCACCATTTCTGCGCTCTTTTCATGCTACTCGCTCTTTTTAGCGCATTAGTTTTTTCTATTCGCGCTTTCTGATCGTGCTTTTTCACCTCTACGCTGCTTCCTCCTCTTCGCGCTATCTTTTTTTTCCCTCTTCTTCCCCGCTTAATTTCTTTCCTCGCATTTCTTTTCTCTCTTTGCATTTCTTCTCTGCAGTGCACCTTTCTCTCTTCGCTCCCTCACCACGCTTCTTTTCCATATTCGCGCTTATACCTCTTCACGATCCCTCACTCTCTTTCCGCTTCCTCCTCGCACTTTTTTTCCGCACTTTTTTTTTTCATCTTCGCTCATATTGCCTATACTAGTTCTTTCTCTTCGTGTTTTTCCTCATGTGTCCTCGTCTTACTTCTCTTCCACGAGCACCTTCTTCCTTCTTGCGCTTCCCGCGCTTCCTCCTCTTTGTGCCGCTTTTTCCCCCGCGCTCTCGTACTTTCTCATTTGCGCGCCCTTTTCTTGCTCTCCTTTCTCTGTGTGCACTTATTCTACCTCTTCGTGCTCTCTCATCGTCCTATTTCCTCGCTGGGCTACTTCTTTCTGTTCGCACTTATCTTTGCGCATCTTCGCCAACTTATCACTTTCCCGCTCCTCTTTTCTCTCCTCGCGTTTCTTCCTTGTACTACCTCTTCCTTCTTGCTCCCCTTTCCCACGATTCTTTTTTCCCTTTGCGCTACTTTCCCCTTTCGCACTCTCGCACTTACTTATTCTTATGCTACGTTCTTTTGCATACTGCGCTACCTGCGCGCTTATTCTCTCTTCTGGCACTTTCTAATAGCCCTTTCTGATCGCGCTTTTTTCTTCTCTGCTCTGCTTTCACCTTTTCGCGTTTCTTCTCGCCGCTCTCCTGCTCTCTCTTTGCGCTTTTTGTTGGCGCTTTCCCTTCTTCTTCGCGCTTTTCGCGGTGGAAAGGGCAGATAAGATGTGTGGCTTCTCCTCCTTCTCTTCTCGTTGTTTCCGCGCGCTTCTTCTTTCCCACCTTCATTCTCCTGACATTCCTTTCCTTTCCACTCTTTCTTCGCGCTTCCTCCCTTGTTATTTCTTGACCGCTTTCTTTCTTGCTCTTCGCTCTTTAGTGCGCCTTTTCTTCTCTGCGCTCTTCCTATCACCTCGATGCTTCTTACTCGCGTTATGTCTTCCCCACTTCTTTTCGCTTTTGCCCTTCTTCCCTGCACTACTGGTTGCTTCTTGCACTTCTTTCCCGCTTCGCCTTTCTCTTTGCGTTTCTTTTTTCCTTTCACGCTCTCGTGCTCCTTCGTTCGCGTGGTGCTATCTTTTGCTTACCGCTCTTTCTGCGCGCTCATTCTCTCTCTTCTCGTTTTCTCATTGCACTTTTTCTTCAGTGCGCTGCTTCCTCTACTTCGCGCTTCTTTTTGCGCTTCTTCTTCGCGTCATTTCTTACGCACAATCTTTTTCTCTCATGCCTTACCCTTTTTCTTCGCGCTTCCTCCCCACGCTCCTTTCTCTTCTTCGCTCTCCCACCTCTCTTGCGCTAATTCTCTCTCTTTTTGCTTCGTTCCCGTGTTTTTTCTTTCTCACGCATCTTGCCCGCACTGCTTCTTCTCTTCGTGCTTTTTTCCGCTCTTCTTCCTCTCAGTTTTGCTTCCTGAGCTCCTCTTTCTCTCTCTGCGCTTATTTCCCACGCTTCTTGAGCCTCTTTGCACTGCTTTTTTTTCCTTCGCGCTCTCACGCTTTCTCAATTGTGCGCTTTTTTCTTACTTCTCGCTCTTTCTGAACGCTTACTTTATCTCTCTCTCGTCACGCTTACTGATCGCGCTTTTTCTTCTCTGCGCTGTTTCCTCCTCTTCGCACTTCTTCTCGTCGCGCTCCTGATTACGCTTTGAGCTTCTTCCTGGCGCTTCCCCTTCCCTCGCTCACTAGAGTGGTGCGAGGGAGAGATGTGGTGAGGATGCCTTCGAGAAATAAGACGCGCTTGCTCTTCTTCTCGCTACTTCTTCTCGGTTTTCCCCTTTCTTCGCGCCTGTTATCGATCGCTCTGCTTCTTTCTCGTGGCACTTTTCCGTTGCCGTACTCTCTCTTTATCTCATTACGCTTCTTTCCCGCGTTATTTCTTCTCCGAGCTTCTTTTTCTTCTTCGCACTTCATCCCTTCTCTACTTCATCCTCTTTGCGCTCGCTCCTCTCGTTTCTTCTTTTTCCCACTATTATATCTCCGCCTTTTTTTCGCCTATTACACTTCTTCCTCGCCCTTTTTTCCTCTTCGCGCTCACTCCCTAAGCTTCTTCTTCTTCTTCGGTCTTCTATCTATCAGCATTCGTTCTCACTTTCTTTGTGCCTCGTCCCTGTTCTTCTTTTCCACCTCTCTCTTCCTCTTCGAGCTCCATATTCTCGCTTCTTCCTTCCGCGCTCCTTCCTCCCTTTCTCGGTTCTTCCTCGCCCCCCTCTTTTCCTTCTTCGCGCTTGCTCTCCATGCTAAGCAGTCATCAATTAAGAAATGAGTCAAAATTAGGACCCACACATCGTGATAGATGTGGATTCAGATCATTTGATTGTTAATGGAAAAAATAAAATGTTCTACAGATCACTAACCTACAAATCTTGGCGAAATCACATGAACGATTTGATTCACGAAAAAAGCCGTTACCAAGCCTTCAATTTCTGAACGCATTCTTTCATGCTGGAGATGGAATTTTTACAAAAGCCGTGAACTGTTACTAGCAACGAGCCCACAAAATGATAAAAGATAAAGGATATAGCTCTCGGCGTTGATCGACCTCCGTGAGATGAGCCATGCATTCGTCTTGAATTTTTAAATTCGTTCAAAGTGATTGGTTGCATATCTGGCCTTTACTAGCGATGGCCTCTCGCCGAACCCAGTCAGTGCCGTTTATCCTCTCAGACAAGTTTGAGACCAGTCAGGTATCTGGTTAGAGAAGGAGAAGCCAGGAGAAGATTTAGCGCAGAAAAAGCGCGTGGAAACAGGACGAAGAGAGGAATGGAAGGGCATACATCCCTCGCATCCCTATCTGCCACCACGGATAGCGCGGAGAAGAAAGGAAAGTGCCAACAAAGAGCGTAAAGGGAAAGCAGGAGCGCAGCGAGAGGAGTCGCAGAGGTGGAAGCAGCCCAGAGAAGAAAAAGCGCGATCAGAAACCGCGAGTAGGGAGAAGAAGCGCGGAGAGGGAGCGGTAAGCAAAAAAAAGCACCATGCAAAAGCGCGATAGGATGAAATTGCGCAAAGAGGGTAAAAAAGCATGGAAAAGAAGCCCAAGAAGGACCACGTAGTGCAGTGAAGAAGCGCGAGAGGGAAAAGAAGCGCGGGGAAAAAATAGGGAAAAAACGCTAGGAAGAAGCGCGAAGAGAGAGAGAATGGGCGCAGAGAAGGAAAGGCGCGATAAAGCATGAAGAGCAAGAAGGAGCGCGCTCAAGATTCAACGCAGGGAAGAAGCGCGAGAAAAAGAGCGAAGAGGGGGAATAAGGGCGCAGAAGAAGCGTTTAAATTTGTTTGCTAGCTCGACTTAGGTCTGGTGAGTGCTTTTCCATTGAATTTTTGGAAACGATTCAAAAAACCTGTTTCGAAAATGTTGACAATAAAATTTGTTTGTTAAAAAGCTTGCACAGAGCGCTATTAGAACGAAAAGGGACTGTGTTTTATACTCAAAATGATCAGCCCCTCGCTTGAACATCATAGCATGTTCTTTCGGAATGCGAAAGAGAGTAAGGTTTATAGCCATCGGTAGATCAAAGTTTCTTCTGCGATTTTGGTGGAAAGCCTAAAATTCTTCTAGGTGGAGAAATCTTAGGATAAATGACAGAAATGACGGGTCTGTCAATTGATGCTGCTCGCAGCGAATTGATGTACCAACGCGAAGGAGCGCCTCGTTTGAGTGGCGGGATTTTTGCTTTATTTAGGAGTATTTCCTACATTTAGAAAAATTTCCCAATTTTGTTTATCATAACCATAGAAAAGACTTTGGTCTACATTGACCCCACAACGTTATTAGAGAAGGTTCGCAGGGAAAAAATTCATCGAAAAAGAAAAAAACGGTACTGTTTTATTTTGGCGGCGTTACTTGAGACCTTCGGTAGAAGCGTATTCTTTGTGTTATTTGACGAATGTGCGATTATCTGATAGCTTAAATCAAATGAATTTCAATGGCATATTTCTCTTCTCATATATTGCTTGTTTTAAACGCTGTACCAGTCAAAATGAGATTTTGTTTCACAATTGAAGACTTCTTTCCTGAAAAGTTTTGATATAATAAAATTTTAACCATTAATAGAGCAGATCTCTCTAATTAAGAAAATGTTTGCTCTTGAAAAAGAACTTTCGTGCACACACCCTAGGCGACTCGAAGTGCTCACTGAGTATAAAACGCAACATTCTTTCGGCCGTTACAAAGCTCAAAGAAGTCCTTTCCAAAAGCCAAATGTACCATTATAATCAAAAAGATTTTCTCTATCTGACGATTAAAAGTTCATTGCAACAAAACTTCTATCCAGTGAGGAATCTTCGAATGAGAATAAATTTTATTTTGAGTGGTACGGCGCCAAAAATAAGCTATTTAAGAAATTGAACATGCAATTAAATTCGCTTGATTTGAGCTATCGATAAACTATTGAAACATTCTGCAAAAGCAAAAAATACGTTTTCACCGAGGGCCTTAATTGGTGCCGCCATAATAGGACAGTACGGAAAAAAACTTGCAAATCTTGACAATTGGCCGATTATCTCCAAATTATTATTATAAGATTTGTCGAGATTCATATTAGTAAAATCGACAGCATAATTTTGCCTTATGCTTTAATTGGACCTCTACGGCGATGTTCTTGACACTTGATAGATTTGGAAATGCTAAAAGATGATCTCTGTAAGGCATCGTTGTACCGCGATTTTCACGTCGTTGACAGGATAAAAGAAACGAGATTGACCGTACTCTTCTTAGCAATAAGATTGGATTGTCACACAATTTTTTCCGCATTTCGATACTTTTGTTGAATTGATTCTTATTTGTTTGATGCAATAAACAAAACTCGATAAACAATATGATCGCCATCATGATCATTGATATTCCATTAGTTGGGCACTAATTGGAGGCTTTACCTTTGAAACAAAAACATGTGGGTAGGGATCAAAGAATTTGGTGCGGTCACTTTTGTGCAGATTTTTTTCTCTCTCAGACACTGCCACGGAAGAGACGATAATCCGATGACGCAATATGAGGGATACTCGGTGAGTGTGGTACCGTGGCCCAGATTAGTTCTCCAAAATGTGGGGAATCGACTTTGTACAAAGAGTTTGTGCGTCAATGCATAAGGTGTACATCGCAATATCACTTTGTGGTTGCCTATTTCTGACGGCGGGCGATAGTTTTATGGCTGTATCCAAGTGCCTGCGCAAGTTACGAGCATTCTCCATCACTCTATAACCTTTTGACAAAAAATCGATTTTCTTCAAAAAAGAAAACTGATCAAAGTATTTATGCAGAAAAAATTATGGAGTAATTGAACTTATTGAAAAAACTAACTTAAAGGACTTTGATAAAAAGATATTGAACTTTACCATTAGTATGAAAGAGAGCATACCTTTGCTAATATTGAAGAAAGAGGACTGAAAAGCAGTGTTAGCCACATCGGTGCATATCGTTGAGTAACCTCAAAAAAATTGACAGCTGATTATAAATGATTGCAGCTCACTGAAACACAGGTTAACGCGTAGAATACATAACGATAAAGGTCTTAAAGTGCAAAAATAATCGTTTTCACTTATGAAACGACTATTGCATGAAGTTTTTTTATAGCAAAAAAATAGCATGGCAGTGAAAATTATACAGCCTCGTTTTGGGGTTGGAAGTCAAAAAACGAGGAGCAAAAACTACCATGTAAGTTCTGCATTCATTTTACTGCTACCTTTTGTGCCAGATTGACTAAGCAGTCATCAATTAAGAAATGAGTCAAAATATCGTATTAGACTGGAGAAGAGTAACAGCCTTTTAACTAACAGCAGGATTCACCCACACGCAGAGAAGAGACGTTTGAGGTCTTCGTGGGTGGTTGTTATTGGGAAAACAAAATGAGTGCAAGGAGTGGTAGGACCCACACATTGTGATAGATGTGGAGTCACATCATTTGATTGGTAATGGAAAAAAATAAAATGTTCTACAGACCACTGACCTACAATTCCTGGCGGAATCACGGGAACGATTGCTTCACGAAAAAAGCCGTTACCAAGCCTTCAATTTCTGAACGCATTCATTCATGCTGAAGATGGAATTTTTACAAAAGCCGTGAAATGTTACTAGCAACGAGACCACAAAATGATAAAAAATAAAGGATAAAGCTTTCGGCGTTGCTCGATCACCGTGAGACGAGCCATGCATTCGTCTTGAATTTTTAAATTCGTTCAAAGTGATTGGTTGCATATCTGGCCTTTACTAGCGATGGCCTCTCGCCGAACCCAGTCAGTGCCGCTTGTCCTCCTAGACAAGCTTCAGACCAGTCAGGTATCTGGTTAGAATCACTCGAAGCAAAAGGTTATTCCCACATAATATTGAACTCAAGAATCAGAAAAAAAGATTGCAGTACCAGTAGAGAGAAAGGACATAAGGTAATTGAAAATCATACGAAATCTTAATACTACAACTAAAGTTAATCTCAAATTATGAAGTCAGAATTAGGGTAAATTAGTTGAATACTTAAATGCTTAGCGGCACGATGGTGTTAAGAGTGTGTCGCATGGTTGGAATGACTTAATTGTTCCCGCCTTTTTCAGTATGGGCGGGAAGTTCAATATCTCGAAATAAATCTTCGACCTGTCCTGATCACTGGCCACATTCTATTGCCTACCATGTTTGTTTGTCCTGCTATGAAATAAGGTGTGAAATATATCTATTGCTATTCGTACCTGAATATTTCGTGATCCACCTCCACAAATTACAAAGAATAAGAAGAATTCAAGCATTACTTCCATGTGACTGCTCAGGTATAATCATCTTTCTCTCGAGCTTCTTATGTCTGCCCGAGCCACTGATAAGGAGGGTGACACCTCCGAAACGTACGTATGGTTCAGACGTTAAGTTCTTGGTAAAGCTTTAGACATTCCTACAGTTTAAATGAATGTCGCTCCACCTTCACTGAACAAAATAGGAAAGTGGCCTAAGAAGTGTGATGGCTTTTAAAAACATTTTAAAAGGCCAAAATTAAGAACCACGAGCACAGAAATCTGTGCGCACGCTTGCGTGGAGGTAATGTCCATTGACGCGAGCATTATTCGGTTTATACATTTTTGTTCCCTCGGTATCTAGAGAAAACAGAACTGGAATTTTGCGTCAGTTGGGGCTCGAACACTCTTTCACCCTATCTGGGAGCGCGTGCTTAACCGTTGCACTATCGACGCCCGTTTTGACATCAGTCTTTCTACACCATGACGCATCGAGTCCCACGTGACGCAAAAGTATTTGCACACGACTCTACATCATTGGGTGTATTGTCACATCATATCACCGCTAAAAGCGGCCAAACAAAAGAAAAATTCTGTTCGCTTTGAAATTATTTTGTTTCACATCATGTGGAAAACGTTAGAGAATTACTTTTCGTATTTGTTCGCTGTTTTACAGGTTGTCGTTCCTCTATTAGCAGTGAATCTAGATACAATTCTCTTCCTTCATGGTATTTTAGAGGTAGGCGATAATTCAATATTTTTCCCTGATTTTTATCCCTTTTAAACTTCATTATATACAAACCTTTTATTTAATCAGAAAGTTGAACTACTCTAATTTTGTCTCTTACTTAAGACCTCATCACTTCTGAAACAATCAAATTAAAGGTGAACAGAAGTACGTCGTAAGAATATTAGAGGATCTTTAATAAAGAGAAGAGATCTACTCTTCGTTTCATGTTTGAGTACATACGGTTTTGCAACACAGCTAGAGAGCGTTTCTCAATGTTGAGGCTACATTTTCGGCTTTTTTTCGTACGGTGAACGTCATCATCAAGCGCAAGAAGAATAAATAAAGTTGAACAAAGTGTTCACATACTATAGGTATCCAAGTTGAGAAGTTCCGCACCTCTATGAGCACTCAGCATGGTTCCATTTCAACACAATGAGAGCACTGCTTGACCAACATGTCGTATCTCTCCAATCATATATAAGGAACATAACTGATAGATAAAGAAACCTAGACAATCAGAAATTCTATTGAAATGTTCATTTATGGTTCCTACTCAATACCAACCATAATTAGAGCTTTATAGGCTTTGATAACGGGAAGAGGTGAAATATTAAGTATCTTATCCTGTGAACATCGTACATATTATAAAGTCGGTACAACTCATGTATGGTATGAGCGGTGCTGGCTATCAAGTTGTCGGGAAAATTATACAAGATTTCGACGTATTTCTGTAAGGGAGCATATCTAAGATCTATAAAGAAGTCTTTACTGATCGTATTTATATTTATTGAAATATACCTAGGAACCAAAGTATTTTCACTAATTATTAATCAAAAACAAGCGCATGTATTACGCTTGCATGAAGCTCTGAAGATTTGAAGGCAAATAAGTTATAGAATATAGCTTCAGGACGAAGCAGTTCTTGATTCAGAAATAAAGTCTGAAGCGTAGTAACAATAATAACGAAAAACAGAGAAGAAACCAAGTGAGATTTGAGTTTCAAATGAACTGAGTGATTTTTTCTATTAGATTTCAGCAGTGAACAATAATTAGAAAGGACAAAGGATAAAGCTCTCGCCGTTGAATAATCCATAGGCGATGCATTATGCCTTCGTATTCGATATTTAGCTTCGTTTGAGATATCTGAATGCATATCTGGCCTTGATATTGACACCAATGTATCGCATCAGTGATGCTATTCTCCCAGGCAAGTATGGTACGAACTCACTGACCTGGTTGGGATGGAAGGCCAGATGAGCCATGATCGAACAATGGACCTTGTGTCGGAGTGAAGCACCTCTAATCACTGCGCCACATGAGCTTTTGAAGATTAATAGTGGTGAATAAAAGTGTGAATCACTTCACGTCGATGAATCCACGAGTGATGAGCCATGTATTTCACTTCATTGACCATCCTCTGAAGTATTTGAATGCATATTTGACCTTTACAATGACTCACGGTGGTTTTACGATGTACAAAATCAGTGTTACTATCCTTCCGACAAGTCTGGTACCATTTTATCAACCCCGTAAGGATGAAAAGTTTGGTGAGCAATAGCACGAGATCAAAACATTGGTCACGTTTGTATCGCAGAGCTCTTCTGATTACTGGCCACACGCACCTTTCATATTGATGTCATTTTACCTTCCTTTTCGACAGTTTTGAGACCTCGCTCAAAACAATACCATCTGATAACAAATGTTGAGCCTTTCACGAGGTCTGTTTTATACAGTGCAAAAGACGTGTTTCGGCATTGTAGCCTCGCCATTTCGGTTCAGTCAGTTCTATGAGCGAGATATACCCTACGTAGGGTAACCGATGCCGAAATATTTACACTTACCGCAAGGTGATAAAGTCACCCAACGGCCAGTGTTGTACAATCGAATGATCGAATGATGGTGGCTTGTAAAACATAATTGTTCTTTATGTAAAGGATATCTCCCCGCCGAGAACTGACTGTGACGAGGCTATAATTCCGAAACACGTGTCTTGCATTGTATAAGTGCCATAACAGAGCAATGGACACTCCAAATATGTCATCAGATCAAAACGTTAATTTTTTAGTTCTTTATCTGAACCACATTTGAGCAGTTATTGATCTTTTACTCTTGTAATTATCCAATATCTGTCATCATAGGTGGCTTCAGTGGCGATATTAATGAACAGAACGGAACGCCGGTAGTGCAATGGTTAGCAAACGTTCTCGGAAGTGGTGGGTTCCAAGCCCTTCGATCGTTCAAGGTTATGTGCATTACCAGACATTATCGATCATAATGTAATGAAGTTGCGATGTATGCCCCAAGCGTTAGAGGTGATTAGTCTGACATTCATTTGCTTGAGAAAATTCTCGATACTTATCTAAGCATCAGCTATTGAAATTTTTTAAAAAAAAACTGTCTCAATGAGCCTACTGGTGTATCTTGTTAAAATGCGATGATAGCTAAAGCAGTAGATTTGTGGAATCAATATAACCCCCAAAACGGTGCACTTATGAATGCAAGGTGATCATTATCGAAAGAGGAAATCTTAACAATCTTATGTGCGCTTCGATTCGAGTGGCGTGAAACGTAGACAGTGGGAGCTAACGGCAAATAATCGATGACGTGATCTCAGTATTGCACTGCTTATCCGTTCAAGCTCCTATGGGATGTCCAGGAACTTGTCATAGGTAAAAAATGAAGACCTTATAAACAAGTCATGAGGCGACTCTCAAAATACTCACAGCTTTTCGAACGTTCTCCACTGAGATGCTCAAGTGGAGACCACCGGTCTGAGTGCACATGAACGGCTAATGCACCCTTGCACATCAAAATAGAACTCTTACATACTATAGCAAACCAACGGTGTTTTGCTATCTTTTCGGGAATTACATGATAATTTAGGTAACGCACATGGTCCACGACCTTAGAGAGCAAGTGTTACCGCAGAGGTTCGAGGACCTTAGACAGAAAATGGTCCAAGTAGCGGAGCGGCACCCAGCTGGCCACCAACCTCAACAGGCAGTTCGATCGACGGGCATCATCCGAACGGTCGTCTGACCTCACCCGGACCACCTCACCTCAGTTAATTGTCGACTTATTATGCTCTCTCCACATAGTCTCGTTATCATGTAACTAATTGCTATCATAAGGTTGACCTCATACATCTGTCAGATGAACTCAATAGAATTGTGAGCAGAACATATCACTAACGTGGCGGAGCAAACTCACTTAGGCTATGCTCGGCCCACCACCGCGGTTAAGGGATTCTGCCCATATATAATCAGTAGCGACCCCACTGCTAACACTTTAAACTCACCCACTGGAACCCGCCGCCGTTGTTCTACTTGGGGAGCGAACATAGCAATCCCAAACGGGCTCCGCCGCCTAGTGATGCTCCGTTAATAACAACATTCATTGTATCGTCAAACGACGATACATCTCATCAATTAGATCACTTATCCATATTATCGTTACAAAACGAAACACATACTGTGTCATCTCACTTGTGATTGCAAAGCATTCGTCTCCGCAGTTCATACTCAGATTGGTGGTGTTTATTCAAAACTCTTCCAAAATCTTATGCCCTGATGTTTTACATTCTTGCACGAGGATGGCGACTTCTACTTTGAAGTCGTCTTCGGTAAGAATGTGTCCTGTGCAAACCCTAGCGGGGTACTTCGTCTATCGTCATCGGCGGCCGCTAAGTACGCATAGACCGCATAGCGCTAGACCGAGTAACCCGCTAGGCTCGCATAGGACACAGATGCATAACGGCGATGATGTTGTAGTAGAGCTCACCATCCTCAAACAAACACAGAACAACAGCGCGTAAGATTTTGGAAACGATTTCGATAACTACCACCAATTTAAGCATGAATTCCAAGGAGGAATGTCTCGTGAATGTGCGTGACTTAATATACTTTATAAGACTGTTATTTGGATGTGGGAGATCCATTACCACTCTATGTAATTTCTGCCTGAAGGTGCCCACTTGAACAACAAAGTGGAGAACGTGCAGAAAGCGATGAGTATATTATGATAATATATTGAAGGTTGTTAAGTGCTTAAAACGATGGTCATTTTTTAATGAAATGATGAACGTGTTTGCCTGATTGGATTGAGAGCAACTTAATTTTTTCAGGCTCTGAAGGGATGAAACCGCCATAACGTCACCTGTTTTTTCATTAATTGTATTATGCCAACCAATCTGCTCTCATCTATTTTGTTCATCTCAATTGTAACTGAAAAAACTTGTTGCCGACAAGTGGGGTTTTACTGGACAGTGCAGCTCAGGGTAAATCAAGCCGTCTAAATCACTTGTGATATTGATTTCAATACTTCCCGATCATTGTGAATCAGTGGCGCGCGTTAAAAACATCGCCATTATCGCTTGAATAGATGCAAGAACGCTTCTTCGCTCTCGAAAAGCGCCCTAAAGTGAAGAAAGCGTAAGTTAATCACCATATAGTTAATGTAAACGGACTTTGGTGCAGGTTTCCCGCTTTGAAGTTGAAATAACTGCGACAGCTGTCGTTAGAACTTACTGGTGCAATCAATTTTGTGTTCTTGTGCATGCACCAACTGTAATAGATGTCATCATTCTTTGGATGATATTTAGCATTCTGTTCTACTGTTGTTCACCATTATGCTCATATCCATACCCTTCCGCAGCGATGTACTAGCGAGGAAAGAAAGTTTGGGGCACTTTGATAAACATAAGATATCTCCCATGCATTTCATGGGAATATTACAATTTCTTATGTGGAATTTTCTTACTGAAGGTTCAGATGTTATTCGTCTTTATTCTTACTTTGTTACAATCCTCCCCCAGGTCCAACAATACAATCGAAGTCCGTGTTTTATTGCGTCATTATTGGAGAACGGGTTTTTCACAGCGAGCTACAGTCGAAGAAATCAACGAAATTGAAGGGAAAGGCACAACAAGCAAATGTGCTGCCAACGCTGGTTTCAACGCTTTAATGTCGAAGATCTTCACCTCGAAGACAAGCCTGGTTCAGAACGTCCAACAAAGTTGATCAACGAGGATTTAATAGCTGCCGTGGAAGACGAACATATCACGAGTTCATTGAATGGAAGTTGAAAAAAGTGATACTTCGACTAGATCCGAAACTTGACGGGCTGATGGCAGAATGTCGTAGAAGCCGATGATCATAATTTTGGAGAACATTCGTCATTGTTTTTACCTGGAACTCATGCATAAATGTTCAATTTTTACAAGTGCTTTATAACTTTCTTTCAAGTCTAATAGCACAATTGTGGTACACCGACAAGAATCTCTTGAAAGGATTCGGCGGAGTTAATTGAACATTGGATGTAGATCGCTCTTCAGTTAGCATAAGCAGTCAAAGCTAGCATTTTCTCAATTAACTCACTCTTACAATACCGTATTTCGGTTGAAAACAATGTACACTTGAAAAAAATTGAAACCAGATGTTGGCAATCGCACATATTAATTCGGTATTTCAGATGAATGATGATGATAATCTTATCGTGAGCCGGCAATAAAATTTAGTTTGGATATAGCGGCTGTTCCAAAGAACGACGACTCTGTAGTGATCTGTAGTGATAAACATAAGGAGTGGTCAAGGTACAGGGTCACCCATGTGGCACGCAGGAACTTGGACGCATGACTGAGTAGGCTAGTCGAGAGGAATTCGGCTTATATAATATATTCAGCATCACAAATGGTAACAAACTTGTTATTCCCGTTGACAAAGTTATTCCCATTCGTGGACAACATAACAACGGCTTTCTACTAAGTTCTTTCGACAAGGTGAAGCTATGTTTTAGAGAGAGAGAGAGAGAGAGAGAGAGAGAGAGAGAGAGAGAGAGAGAGAGAGAGAGAGAGAGAGAGAGAGAGAGAGAGAGAGAGATCGACACATTATGAAACCGAGCAACACTATAATTGCATGAAATTTTTCAAAATGAGCGATTTGGAGTATGCTTGTTATCCAGACATTCCATTGATGATATGATTTAGCCAAATAATGTTACGAGAAGAGAGAATCGGTGCTCAACTAATTGTCAAAGAACTTAAAGCTGAACCAAATTTGCCTCAATTTCACGAACCGCTTCCGCATTATCATTGATTAGGCGGCATTTCCATTACCACTGATAGGTTGCTGAGAAACGAAGAAGACTATATTTGATCCTGGAAGAACGCAATTAATAGGATTGAGAATGCCAGAAATGGTCTTTTCAGAAGAGCACCTTAACAATGTGCAGGCGCGTCTATGGCTTACGCCACATATATTTCCAAGAATATTCAACAGCGCTGTTCCATGATTGCATCACCATGTTAGAAGAAATCCACCATCATGGGCGACAACCGCTCTGGAAAGAGCGAAACGTGAGACGTGTGTTAACCACATTAGTCGTAAAGACAGTACCGTCAAAGTACCCACTTATCGAGTCCTCAGGCTTTGCCTGACATACATTCTATCGTTATTTCATAATTCCATGTTCAAACTGTATCACATCATTATCTCATCGCACTGAGATATCGGTATCCATCTGCAAATGATGGGAGAATGTTTTACATCTTTGTCAACAGGAATAACAAGTTTGTTACCATTTGTGATGCTGAATATAATGAGCACTTATAGAGGCCAATACACGTGTTTTGGGCCTTGACAGCTTCGGATTAGAACATCTCAGACTTTACATAGGTCAGCCATGAGTTTCTCCCGGGACAAAACTCAGAATGAAGTTTTGAGCTTATTGGCGGACGATCACTAGAAACTCCATAATGGGGCTCATTTTTGAAATTTCAGAACTCATCCAAACTATAGACTGAATGAAATTTTGTGGTTGGAAATTTTCCTCATCACGTCTTTACAACCTATACGTGTTCAGTAAAGTGCTTTTTTTGTTTGACTCTATGATCACATTCCACTACCTTTATGTTAACTGCCTATCCTCTTAACAACTGTTGAGAAAATATCACAGGTGAATCACCTATGAAGGAAGCTTTCTGCCTTTGAATATCACTAAAAAACTTTATTTGCTCGTTCTTTGTTCTTCCTATGAATTTCCTGTGTTTTACGTCTTCGAGTCGCTGATTTTAAATAATGCCATCGCTTTTCACAGAGTGAAGAGTTAGCTTATACTGTGATTTTGTCTTTGCGATTTATTGGCTGTCAATAATTGTGCACTTCTGTAACAATGAATTAGGTGGAGCTTTGTACATGTCTTTACCTAGATAATATTTACTTGAACAAATCTTCAACTGCATGCAAGAGCTTTGCTCTCTATGAGTTCCTATCGCAATGTCATTAGGTGCCGATAAGCATCCTCTTCTCGCATTCACTGAATTTCGGCAGCCGGCTGACGGTCCTCGCTTCAGCTTTGAAGTTTCTGTCAACGGTTTTGCGTATTATTGGTGGATAATCGGCTGAAAAAAAACAACTGTGTGCAAATGCATTTGCGCTTCAAGACCCAAACGAAAACGTTGCACCTTCCAGAATGGAATGAAGATATCAATCCACGATTACGATTCAAATCTTTCCAAAAGTCACGTCGTCCTGTTGTCAAATAAAATAAAATAATTGACTTATTATCCCACCAGTCTTTCCTACCAAAATCCTGTATGCTATTATTCCAGTGCAAAATTGAATAGATCCTGGCTTGAAGAGGAAGACAACTGAAGAACCTCCCAGCAGCTTTCAACAACAGACAGACTCGACTCTTCGTACAAAAAGTCAGAAAGAAGGAGTTATTGTTAGCAGAAATAGCCCTCTACGGAACCGGCCACAAGTGCTCGATTAGCTTGCTGTCTGTAATCGGTGTGATAGCCGTCATTTTATTCAATAGGTTGGGGAAAAAGTTCTGAGAAAATGTTTGTGGCTTTTTTTGGTGTCGGCCTTTTTTTTGTGTTTGTGGGCTCATACAAAAATCCGCCTTCTCCAGCGTTGATTTATATATAATTTATCTACTTATTTTAAGACAGAGTTAACAAGCGAGCAAATTAGGTTGTTGATGATGCACGAATGGCTGTTGGGTTCAAATACAACGGAGGCAAGTGAACGCATCAATTTGGCATGGGGCGAAGACACAGTTGGCAAAAGTACGGTGTTCAGGTGATTGAAAAAGTTTGACGAAGGTGGAGAAGGTTCCGTTCAATGGAGCACTGGCTGCGCGATAAAAAGTTTAGTAACGATACTGAATTGTACAGTTTGGTCATTCATTTCTTCAGCAGCAAGAAGTCAGAATTTTATGATCGCGGAATCGATCTTTTGCCGGAGTGGCAGGAAGTGCTTGAAGTCGAAGGGGAGTACTTTGATTGTTAGTTTCGCCTTTGTTCGGGTGTAATAGGTGCATAAATAAATGTTTTGTAAACATTTTCTCAGAACTTTTTCCTCAGCCTAGTAAAACATTTCGGACGGAATTAGTAAAATGCTAAGCGAAAGGCACTCATGCGAGCAGGCAAGATTTCATATGGCATTTAGTACAACAGACCACGTTCATACGATGGCAAATTGTCAATGAAATTTTGCAAGGTTACGAGAGGCCAGTTTGTTTCATTTTTATCAGTTCAAACTTAGCCTCTGACTTAGTTAAGGCAGAAACACTTATTAAGTCTTTGAATAGCCACGCGTTCCACTAAGTGCTTAAAGATTCCTCGTGAGCTACATAAAGATTGCGCTATCAAAATACCATCATTCTTGACGCATTTGGGCATTTTTTTGATCCGTCTTCACAACGTTTCTTTTTCACAGCGCGTATCTCAATATTTCCAGCATTCATTTCTTTCCTTCGTCTTCTTCTTAAACGTCGCAGAATAGTGGTTCAGCGAGTCTCCTTGCAATCTCGACGAGAGAATAGCCGTGGCGTTCCACATGGCGTCGTTGTTCACTGCTGGAACGGTTGGGGTGGAGCTTGGCCGTCGCTTTGAGCATCACAACCACTTGGCCACAACGCCCCCCATATCGTCATTCTAACCACTAAGAATTGATATTAAATTGAATTGAAAATCATTGAACTATTTTATCGAACCTGAAGCTTTAGCAGCCTCATTGTACACATTGTGATCTGATTTCGTTGCAAAGAAATGATACCGCTAGGAGCTAATATGAACACAAAAAAGGCCGACACCCAAAAAAGCTACAAACATTTTCTCAGAACTTTTTCCCCAACCTATTGAATGAAATAACGACTATCACACCGACAACAGAAAGCAAGCTAATCGAGCACTTGTGGCCGGTTCCGTAGAGGGCTATTTCTGCTAACAATAACTCGTTCTTTCTGACTTTTTGTACGAAGAGTCGAGTCTGTGTGTTATTGAAAGCTGCTGGGAGGTTCTTCAGTTGTCTTCCTCTTCAAACCAGGATCTATTCAATTTTGCACTGGAATAATAGCATACAGGATTTTGGTAGGAAAGACTGGTGAGATAATAAGTCAATTTTTTTATTTTATTTGACAACAGGACGACGTGACTTTTGGAAAGATTTGAATCGTAATCGTGGATTGATATCTTCATTCCATTTTGGAAGATGCAACTTTTTCGCTTGGGTCTTGAAGCGCAAATGCATTTGCACACAGTTGTTTACTTTTCAGGCGATTATCCACCAATAATGCGCAAAATCGTTGACAGTAACTCCAAAGCGGAAGCGAGGACCGTCAGCCAGCTGCCGAAATTCAGTGAATGCGAGAAGAGGATGCTTATCGGTACCTAATGTCATTGCGATAGGAACTCATAGAGAGCAAAGCTCTTGCATGCAATTGAAGATTTGTTCAAGCCAATATCATCTAGGTAAAGACGTACAAAGCTCCACGTAATTCATTGTTACAAAAGTGCACAATTATTGACAGCCAATAAATCGCAAAGACAAAATCACAGTATAAGCTAACGCTTCACTCTGTGAAAAGCGATGGCATTATTTAAAATTAGCGAATCGAAGACGTAAAACACAGGATATTCATAGGAAGAACAAAGAAAGAGCAAACAAAGTTTTTTAGTGATATTCAAAGGCAGAAAGCTTTCTTTATAGGTAATTCACCTGTGATATTTTCTCAACAGTTGTTAAGAGGATAGGCGGTTAACATAAAGGTAGTGGAATGTGATCATAGAGTCAAACAAAAAAAGCACTTTACTGAACACGTATAGGTTGTAAAGACGTGATGGAGGAAAATTTCCAACCACAAAATTTATTTCAGTCTAAAGTTTGGATGAGTTCTGAAATTGCAATAATGAGCCCCGTTAAGGGGTTTCTAGTGATCGTCCGCCAATAAGCTCAAAACTTCATTCTGAGTTTTGTACCGGGAGAAACTCATGGCTAACCTATCTAAAGTCTGAGATGTTTTAATTCGAAGCTGTCAAGGCCTAAAACACGTGTATTGGAATCTATGAGTGCTCATAAAAGGCCGCATTACAGTTGGCTCAAAAAAATATCGATATGCTGAAATTTTGAGCGTGACCTCAAGAAAACACTCACAACTAGCGATATAATTCTAATTTTACCACTCTTGTAGTAGTGTCATGATGTTACGACTATATATCCGAGGATGCTGAGTGATGTGCAAAACAGAGTAGCGGATCGGTGGCTTCGGTGATGTAAAGGTAGCACAATCTTCCGATATGGGTAAAAAGTGTGTTCAATTCTCGTCTGAAGTCGAAAGTGTGCCATATCAGCAGACATCCCTGGACCTCAAAATAGCGCGCTGATACGCTTCTCCTGCTGAACAATATTCACACTCTCCCCACTAATTAACATAAGGACCTTGACGTAAATTGTTTGTGTGCTCCAGAAACAAAATTTGTCACGACAGAACAAGATAGTCTGCAACATGTAAGTTTATTATTTATTACATGAAATTACCTTAGCGCTAAAAGGTTGTTAATTCGAAAGCCAATACGGGACATCTTCCTGAAAAAACGATCAGGTTAATAAGCAACCGCGGAATGGCACACCGCCAGCTCCTTAACTTGCCTTGCAACGCACTTCCAATTCGCCATCAACTCAGAGCTTGGTTTTCACACATCACCCGTTGGTAAGCAAAATTCTCATTGATGAAAGAGCAAGCGTTCAGTGCGAAGACATACTGCAGACTCAAGTTCGCTCTAGCACAGTTGTCCTAGAG
>JAHQIW010002696.1:0-54486 GCA_019055375.1 Parelaphostrongylus tenuis
CTCAATGTCGTAGATTGTCAAGAGATGTATTTTCTCAAAACAGTGGCTGTATGAACATTAGAAGCAGGCTTGTTTTTAGACGGACAGAGACCTCCTAAAATATTGAGTCAATTTTTTTTTGATGTGGTATTGAGAAAAGACATTCATAATGGCCCATTCCCTATATTAAATGTTAGCCGGCACGAGGTTGTTAGACGACGTCGTTGTTGATGTTGACTTTAGATCGCAGTACGAGTATCTGGCTGACGTTTCGATTTCTAGAAGTACTGCTCGTACTATTCGCACTGGCACTGCGATATGAATTCAGCATCAACAACGACAATAGCAACGTCGTCTACCAACCTCGCGAAGGCTGAAACAGCTAAGGTTTCCATACTCAAATAATTAATTTTGACACCGAGATTAGCAGAAAGTCGATCTTTCGAACTACTGCGTCAAGTATAGAAAAGATATCACCGCTCACTTAATGAGCAGATACGGGGTTGATGCTAAAAATTTTCTCACAGTAGGTGAGGTTTCAGCTTTTATTCAGAGCTTAAAAGGTGAAATTGACTGGCACACTACATAGTCAACCTCTTTACGTGAATCTCACTAGCATATTAAAATTATTCCAAACATCTATCATTTTCTTGCTTACCTTCCAATCATCAAATCTTTTCTTTAAAGCCTCAAAAATATTTATTTTGCACCGGACGCAGAGTCCTGCATGGGTAAGAATTGATGGGAAAATGTTCCGCAGTGCTCTTCGGAGTCAGTGCTTCTAGTAACTTGTTCAAAGATGTTCGTTCTTGCCGTGGTCTTTGTTTTCGTCGTCATTTTAGTTGAATCTTCTTCGGTGTTTCACCTTTGGAATGATGAACCTCACTCGGCGATGCCCTCATATCAGCACGGTTGTAAATGACACCAATCACTCGTTTCATGCTTTGTTTCTCAGCTAGCAATCCATCTTATAGTGGTCGGTACTATTATCCGCTAACACAGAGCGTCATAATATTCGTTGAAACACACTTTTCTTTGACCTCGAAAATTACAAATCAGTTATGTTTTGTGCTATGTTCAACAATGTATCGTCGATGAGAAATTCGTACCATTAGCAATCGTTCTATGTACATATTGACTGAGGTGTTTTTCTGCGCGCAGATGTTCTGAGATTTTCTGTGTGACATAGATCTTCTAAAAGTGCATGTGGAGCAGTTCGATGGTTCGATCCTGCGATCATGCTCACCAAGCCATCCATCCATCTTTTCTTGGTGGGTAGATAGGTACCAAACTGGTCTCAGACTTGTTTGGGAGAATAAACAACACTAACTCGATATATCGGAGCTACCGCGAGTCATTGTAAAGGTCAGATATGCATTCAGTAACCTCAAGCGAAGTTAAAAACTGGAGATGAATGCATGGCATATCCTTCAGGGATTGATCAATGCCAAGCGCTTTATTCATTATCCTTATTGATCTTCTTCAAAGTCAATGTTATGTTTCTGTGCTGCGACTCGTAATCTATAGTTTCATCTTGCGCTCAAGAGTCACCAAGCATTCCATTCCTCCGGAACCGGCAAATTGAAATCAGACCTGTGTGGGAGAATAGCAGCATTAACTTAATACATCGGTAGGTAACCACGAGTTATTCTAAAGGCCAGTTAAGTATTCAGTCACCACAAATCTTGATGAGGTCGGGTAGCTGACGCACCTTCCAGGTATTAACCAATTGCGATAGCCCTTTTATCTCATTTGCTAAATTTTCTCAAACTTTTGGACTCAAAAATCAAGAAGAATACAACAAGGCGATTTCTGCGAAAGAAAACAAAAAATGCAACTTTTGCTTTTACCATGAAGTTTTACTTTTCATCTAGGAACTATCCTTTAAAAAATTGCTCAAAAATTTCCTTACTACCTTTTCATTGAAATCAATCATAAAAAAAAGTCACCGCATTATTTTTATGATCCCTTAATATAGTTTGCACTTTTGAAGACCATGCATCCTTGTCACACAGTGATCCTTGACCAATAGTACCGAGGCGATATAGCGTGCTCTGAGCCAAAGGATGGGATATGAATTAGAGGAAACCGCCTTTACCTGAGACGCTTATAGTTGAAAAATAAAAAACTATCCCATCCCGTAGCGTTGATCTGGCACACACCTTCTGTGTTTGCCTAGATATATTCAAGTATGCGGGAATGCTTGTGCTTCCGTTTATGCTAATGGCAGCTACACCATGATCCCGAAAGAGCCGCCGATAACAGATTGTGACTGGCGCGAGTACGGAGAGGTCTCCAAAACCTCAAGGATTTTTAGGTTGAACAAATCTTAAAATCTGGGTTACAAGTACCTCTATTTTTTCTTCACTTCTACCTGTGTTTTTTATGGAGAGCCAAGTCAGGTTCCCTAGAAGGATTGGGAACGGTGACGCCACATACTCCAAGCGAAGGATACGTACTTTATTCCATAGAGTCTACGACACCTAGAAAAACCGTTTCTCTGAGCATGCGAGTAGCAACTGATGACATAGGCACACTTGTCAAGTTGGTTTGATTTGAGCATCATTCATTTCATCAGCTAAAATCTTGAGTTGGTTGCTTAAAGTTTGAGAGATATGGTATCAAGATATGACGAAGAAAAAACTGAAGCCTGTCTCAGATGTCTCAGAATTTCACACGGAATTGGACTATTATACAACGGCGAAAAACCTATTTTGAATTTTACGCATAATCACGTTTCAAACTCTCAACGAAGTAGCAATCATGATTTATCACAATGATGGAGTTCCACTACGGGCAATTTGAAATGCAATGAAAGCTTCAGCAGTGCTTTCGAATAACGCAAAACGCTGTGAAGAGAAATCTTACTAAGAAAGACGTTCTGAACCTAAATCGAATCCTCAAGCAGAAGATTTATTTGTACACATCAACATGCAAGCGGTGAGTTTGTAGAAAAATTCTCAAAAAAGACACAAAAGTCTTCCTCAGTGATTGGCTCAAACAAACAAATTATTTTCGTTTATAGAAAACCAGAATGCAAGCACGCCCTCCTCATGTGAACGGTTTCACAAGTAGCGAAACTGTCTCCGTTCCAATGATTCATGAACATACGGATGTGAGTCAACGAATGCAACATTTTTAAGCCATCATCTCGTCCTCATTCGGCATAAAACTTGTGCTATTTTGAAAATTTACCTAATTTTTATTACTTCACCAGTATCACCTGTCGTCCTGTTGGTCGTCGAATGTCTCGAGCGGGTGTCAGCAACGTTTAACATTTTTCCCTATCGCGTATAAGAGCAGCTCAGTGTGTCCTCTTCGCTCTGGGAACTCGTTGAGCATCACATCTTTCTTCTAAACATTTTGTGAAGAAATCGGACCATCGGGTGGGCAGTCTTTCTGTGGAGTCCTTAACACCCTGGGTACATCAGTCGGTAACGTCTCTCGTCCATCGGTTATCGTTAAAGCGCATCACGTGTCCGACACACCTTATTTTCGATAGCCTGGCGTGCTTTATTACTTAATTCAGTGTTACTTGAAGTGATGTTACAGTCAGTATCACGAATGTCTTTCTACGTTGTTTTTTTTTTGAATGATGGAAAAATAATGAAAGCTGAATATACAAGGTCTAACTGTCGAAGCCCTAGTTTTCAAAATCATGAAGCGTAGTGTTGCACTTTCCCTACGTATAATGTTGTACACGAATATCGTTGTGAGACTGAATCAAGTGCACGTTCAGCTAAGATTGATCCTCTACCGCAGAGAACTCAAACTCACAAGGTATTTCGGCATATACATTGCTTAAGGAAAAAGTGCTAGGCTGTGTATTACTGAGATATCTGATAATAGTCACTACATTTGAAAAAGATCTCTTTTATAAAGTCTCACGGGAGAATCTATGGTGAGCCGCAGGTCACTCATTTATTCTCTGGTATTTTTAGAAACCTGATGAGCGGCTAGCCTTCGTCGATTTTACCTCAAACGGTCAGCCAATATTTGTAGCATCAATATGTTCACTCTCTCTTACTACTAAACAGATTGAAAATACCTTCATCTTCTAGATCAAAAACGTTTCGAGAACGCAGCCAGTCATGTAAAGGGGAAAGGAAAAGTTTTAGAACAAAAGACCATTCATTAGAGTATCTAGTCATGATGTATCTAACGCTTTTCTGAAGTCGATATTGACTGGTGAAATGTTGATCTCTTATATCGAATCTAATGGGCCGATGTCGTAAGCTGTCAAGAGTTTCAACTGCTCATAGGAACGGCTGTATAAACTTTGAAAGCTGGCTTCTTTCGTAACGGTATAAAGACTCCCTAAAATATTGAGTCAGCATTGTACTAAATTCAGTATACATATGTACCATGACGAAAACACAGGACAACCACTCAGATCAACAACAAATAAATTTTGTTTGATGTGGTACTGGAAACATACATTTCAAGATGGCCACACATCCCACTTATGAATGGCCTATCCACCAATAAGCCACTTTAGAAGAAAAAGCTGCGTTATAGTCACGTTGTTCCGACCTACGTCATCGATCGAGAAAAACAAAGACACCGTTGTACACTACAGGATATCGAAAATAAGGTGGGCTGGACACGTGATGCGCTTCAACGACAAGCGATGGACGAGAGCCATTATCGACTGGATTTCTTGGAATGTCAACACTCTACAGGAAGACCACCGACCCGATAGTCCGATTTCTTCACAAAAAGTATGGAAGAAAGATATGATGCTCAACAATTCCCTAGAGCGAGGAGGACCCACTGGGGTACTCTTGCACGCGATAGGGAAAATGGAACTGTTGCTGGTGCCCGCTCGAGTCACTCGACGATCAGCGGAACGACAGGTGATGCAGTGATATACTCTTGTTCGAAAACAGTAAAAAGAAGTGTGACAAACTTAGCTGTTTTAGCCGGTGTGAGGTTGGTAGACGACATTGTTGTTGTCGTTGTTGACGTTGACTTAAGATCGTAGTACGAGTAGTTGGCTGACGTTTCGACCAGAACTAGCACTGCTCGTGCTACTCGTACTCGTAATGCGATATAAAGTCAACATCAACAACGTCAACAACCTCGCGCTGGACTAAAACAGGTAAGTTCTTCATACATAAATAATTAATTATGATGCCGAGGTTAACAGAAGGTCTATCTTTAGAACTACTGCGTCAAGTATAAAGATGATATCTACGTTCTCTTGGTGAGCAGATACGGGGTTGATGCCGAAATTTTCTCACAGTAGGTGAAGTTTCAGCTTGTCCCGGAGCTTAGAAAGGTAGAATTGACTCGCACATTACTCAGTCAAACATTTTACATAAATTTTACTCTCATATTAAATGGTTTCATTGGTTTCAAACAACTATCATTTTGCTCCTTACCTTCCAATCGTCAGATCTTCTCTTCGAAGCCTTATGATTATTTATTCTGGACCAGATTGAAAGAATCCTACAGTGGTGACATTTGTTGTGAATTGCAAAGTGCTTAGATCAAGAAATAAATCGAAGATGTGAGACTAGGTTATGGGTGATCATAGTATATTCGTCTACGCAACTATTTCTGGATTCTTGGAATTAATCCAAGACACATTTTATGATGAAGAAGCTTTATTCGGCTAATGTTCTTTCGGTGTTCTGATGTTAATGATTTGAGTCGCTGTTGTCCAATGATGTTCGTCGTGTTGTGTTCCTTGTCTTCGTTGTCATTCCAGCTGACTCTTCTTCGGTGTTTCCCCTTTGAAATGATGAACCTCACTCGGCGATGCCCTTATAAACACCACGGTTGTAGATGACATCAATCACTCGTTGATCGTGCTTTGCTCTTCAGCAGGGAATCCATGCTGTAGTGGTTGGTATTATTATCCGCCAACACAGAGTGTTATAATGTTTTTTGAAACACACTTTCCCATGCTCGCGAAAATTACCAATCAGTTATATTTTGAGCTGTGTTCAACTAAGTATCATCGATAGGCAATCAGTACCATCAACAATCGTTCTATCCAGATGCTTTTTTGCGCGCAAATGTTCTAAAATTTCTGTGTGTATCAATCTTCTAAGAGCGCATGTGATGCAGTGGTTATAGGTGCTCTGCGTCGCTTACAAGATCGATGGTTCGATCTCACGCCCATAACTTACTAAGCCGTCCATCCTTTCGCGTTCAGTAAACTGGTACCGGGAGTGGTCTCAGACTTGTTTGGAAGAATAAACAATTTATCAGTGCCGAAAGCTTTACTCTTTATCCTTACCGATCGTCTTCAAAGACAGTGTTATGCCTCTGTGCTGCGACTCGCAGTCTATGGTTTGATCCTGCGCCTAAGAATCTTTAAGCCTTCTATTCTGGATGCCGGCAAATTGAGAACTGGATAAATCGGTAGGTTACCGAGAGTTGTGCTAAAGGCATTCAGTCACTTCAAACCTTGACCAGCTCGAATACATAACGCATCCTCCATGGATTAATCAACACCGATAGCTTTTTATCTCATTTGTTAAATTTTCTTGAACTTTTAAACTTTGAAATAAAGGAAAATGAAACAAGGAGATTTCTGCGCAAAAAAAAACAAAAAAAAAAATGCTGGCCGTTACCATGTAATTCCATTTTTCGCCTAAGAAGTGACCGTTTATGGAAACTTGCTTCTCAAAAATTTCTCTACTACCTTTCCATTGAAATGAACTGTAAAAATAATCACCACATTATTTACATGGTCTTGCTCTGCATGAAGTTTTGTGAAGCTGTAAAATTATTAAAATACCTAAAAGAACGTTGAGCCGAAGAGAAGCTTCAATAACGCAACTGATCTCACTTCTACGCAGTCTAAAGGTAATTGATAACTTTGTGAATTTGACGTATTGTTTTTCAAATGGTGCAAAACTGAAGAGTCTCTTTTCACTTATGTCACCTTTATGCGAGCTTATCCCTTAATCCAGTATGCACTTTTGAAGATCATGCACCCTTGTCACAGAGAGATATTTGACCAATTAGTAGCGAGGCGATATAGCGTGCTCCGAGCCAACGGTTGGATTACTGGGTATGGATCAAAAGCAAATGTTTGTTTACCTGGGATGCATGTAGATTTGAAATATAAACTCCCCATCCCGTAGCGCAGAACTGGCACACACTTTCTGTGCTCGTCTAGATATATCTATGTATGCGGGCATGGTTGTGCTCTCGTTTATGCTACCGGCAGCTATACACTGATCCCGAAAGAGCCGCAGATATCAGATTGTGACTGGCGCGAGCACGGAGAGATTGCTAGAACCTTAGAACATTTTCAGGTTATCTAAATCTTGAAGATCTCAAGTCAATTTGTGCCTCTATTTTCTCTTTACTTCTATCTGTGTTCTCTATGGGGAACCAAGCCAGGCACCCTGGAAGAAAAGGGTGCGATACCGTCAGATACTCCAAAAGAAGAATAAGTAACTCATTCCACATAGTCTGTGAGACGCAGATGCACTGTTTCTTGAAACATGCGACAGTAGCAGAGTCGGTGGCGTAGGCGCACTTGTCAAGCTGGTTTGACTTGAGCAGCGATTCATTCGTTCAGCTGAAATCTCGAGTTGGTCGCTTACAGAAGAGATGTAGATTAAAATTGGGCAAATTAACTGCAGCGTCATCAAGACATGACGAGGAAGGAACATGAAGCTTGCCTCTGCTGTATTGAATATCTTTCACGAAATCGGACTATCGTCCTCTCCTAGTAAGAACTGTTTCTTCCAGATAGATGAAAAACGATTAATCTTGAAAACAAGATCTTGAGGTAGCTACAGACTTCAACGTATATCAACCTTTGGTCATTGGCAGGCACTGTTTTTCTCTGTATAAACCAGATATGCATTCAGTCACTCTAACGATGCGTGGATAAGTCTAATGCGCAGCGCAACTCTCAGGGCTTGATCGACGCCGAGAGCTTTATCCTTCATTACAGGTAGAAGATGGTGCTTGTGGAAATGTTAGACGATAGACTAAAAAAAGGTAATTAGTGCTCCTTTGCCCTCGTAGTATGTCAGCTTTACAATGTCATATAACCTTTTGATCAGATCGTTTTACCAACTTGCAACCATTCCGTGAATAATTTCTCTTAAGTTTTCAATACTCTGTTATTGATGCTTACTGTGAACATTATCAGAAGAAATGATTTACGCACTCACAAGATTATCGACTGTATCAAAGCTGGAAAAATTAAGAAATGAAACTGGCTTATTCTCTTATCCTTAGCTATCAAATAATGTTGATAGTGGTTTATGCTCAGTTTATGTCTCTGAAAGTAATTCTAGTAAGGTTCAATTGTTTTTCAGCTCTAGTGAGAACCAGTTGTCTCGTAATGGAGCCTAGCGATAGCGATGAACGTTACCTTAACGGTGAGTGTTCTAGGATCTGGCTATCACTGACATCTTGCTAACACTGCATTAGTCGTCAAGTTTAGTAATTAGAAGTGAGGATTCTAAATGTAAATAGGTCCTGCAGCAAACTTTATTTAAATTTTCTTCCACACATACCTCTTTACGTCCTTCATTGTCAATACAGCCAAAATTTTCGGTCCCAGTGATGTAGATAATAGTGATCAGGAATGATCGGATTCCATAATTACGCTAAAAATGATGTATCGAGAAGAGATTTGCCAAGCAGGTCGGTACCTTTGCATCTGCAGAGGTGGAAACTTGATTCTAGTGCGAGATTAGACCAACAACGGTGCATGTCTTGCAGAGCATCTCTGACCTATAAGTTTTGTACGGTCACAATGATTGATACACATGAACATGAGTGTATGAGAGGATGTAGTGATCAAACAAGAATTCACTCATCCTACACAAAAACGAATGTTTTACTAAGGACAGTTTTCTACCTGATAGCTGTTAACTATTTCAAGTCAATTTAGACAGCGAAGGAATGACGGCGTCGACTTGTTCAGAATTCACCTGTGATCCAAGAAATGATTTAGCGGATTCGAAAGTCTGGCCTTGTCAGTACTTCACCACATTTCACCTATATATTTATGCAAGCCTCTATCCAGTTTGGCCTATTTTGATGCATAATTCTCTAGGCGATTTGCCGAAATTGTACGTTGAAACTGCTTTTGACGCAATATCAATTTATCATCATCGTCTTGAGGATAAGAAAATAGATACTTGTAAGCATTATCATCCGATATTTTTTCTATCAAACTTATCCTGCTTGAGAAGGCTTTCACCAGAGTGATGGAATTTACTGACCTTCGGCCGTGCCACTAGTTGGCCAGCAATTATGAGAACAAAGTGCTTTCATTTTGCCTAAAGATCATGAAATTTTGAGCTCATCTGGATACTTGGACAGTCCGTCTTCGAGAATTTTGAGGACTCCAGCGCACAAAAATGTGCTGGTTTAGCTGTTTTGTTCTCTGAAGTCCGGAGGTAAGCCTAACCGAGGCTTCTTAGGTTGTCATCACATTAAGAAATCCGGTCCTTTGCTTCAGAAGAAGAATGTCACTTTACATATAGTAGCGACCAAAACAGAGGTCATTCTTGGTACGCTTTGCTCCTAGATGGGCTTTCCGAGTGGAAAAGTTGAATTTCTTCTTAACTTGAGTAGCCTGCTGGAGGGTTGAGCCTCCGACTGTATTTCGCAGTTCGAGATCCAGGATTATTCCCAACCACGATGAGGCGGCAAAACATTTGGTTGGAATCTTGAACAAAACTTTCTAAATTCAAAAGACTTAGCTTCATAGACCTTCACCATCACTTTCTATAACTTGCTCCACAGCTGCAAGGATCTTACGTTTATTAGCACTTTAGAATTTATGACATTTTCTCTCAGCAATACATGCAAGTAGTTTTGAGGAAGATTCACAATGCTTAATTGAATCGCAAAATATGAAGATATCTTTTGACAATCGATTGTTTATTCCTCATTTGAAAACATCGCCATTGTTCCTACTGCCAATTGACAATAGCCTTATTGAAGTCTCTTTACATCAGTCGATTTGTTATTGGTTTTAGAACTCTCTTAAGCGACTATAAGAATTGTGAATTATGAATTGAATATTGTCATTTGAGAGCGTCCCTCCTATACAGCTGTACGCCGCCTTCTACGTGTTATACCAACGCAGCACGTTAAACACTGATTATAATTTCAAAGTGTGGTTGCATGAGCTGTTAAAATCTCGAAGATAATAAAAAAGAATAAATTCCGGAAAGAATCTGCAAAGCAATAGAATGCCTATTTTGAACAACGACACATTTTTTTTCTTATGTTCATGTAAATAATCCGCTACTTTGCTGATCCGAGGTTCTTGAATGCTCATCAATACCTTTTCACGAGACAAAGTTTTTTCAAAGAATGAAATTCTGCAGAAGAAGACCCCTTAATCAATACATAGAAATTCTGATATGCTGGGTCTTTATGGTAGCATTTTTTCGATGTTACTTGAAGTCATTTCTTGGTTAATTATGTTCTATTGCATTTGATATGAGATAGAAATGTCTGATCTTTTTCCTTAAAACTACGAGAACTGAAGTTAGTAATTTAGAAGGAGAACGCTAGAGAAAGTGTCGAAACTGCCGCGGCACTGTTGAAAGGAGAAGGCGAACCTCAAACGGTGACTGCAACAGGCATCGAATCTGCTCAAGCGATGTTGGAGGAAGGAACAGAACCTCTATCGGACAACTGCAAGAACTGCCAAAACTGTGCAAGAGATGTTAAAAGAAGGATTCGAGTCTCCAATGTCAACTGCGGGAAGCGTAGAAGCTGGTCAAAAGGTGTTGAAAAAGGAAGTTGACTCTTTATTGGCAACGGCGAGAATCCTCGAAATTGATCAAGAGATGCCGAAGAAAAAGTTGACTTCTAACGGCATTTGCAAAAAGGCGTCGACACTGCTCAGGAGATGTTGGAAGAAGTTGGACGTTTAACGACAGCTGTAAAAAGTATCGAGACTGCTGAAGAGATGTTGGAGGAGGAAGTCAAACCTCTAACCGTAGCTGTAGAAAGTGTCGAAACTGCTCAACAGATGGTGGGAGAAGAAGCTGAACCTCTCACGGCATGTGCGTAGATTATATTCGCCAACTATGAATATCTCCTTTTTATGCATGATAAGTATTGTCACGAGTATAATTCTCTTATTGTAGTGTCAAACACTGCACTGGAAACGGCACTTTCGGGCTACACCTATTCGGAATATTCCCTCCCACCTAGCGAGACCAACGTGGAAATTGAGCGTACGTTTTCAATTCTTCTTCTAGCGTTTCGTTCGATTTAAGTCTCGCTTTTAGCTGATGTGATTGCCGAAGCTTCTCCTCTTAGTACTGCTGTTTCTGGCAGTGTTTCGTGGCACAGCATGCTTCGTCCCGAGACCGAAGTTGAACGTATGTATGGTGACAGCATTGGTTTCTACAAAGTTACTGATCAAATTTGTTCTAGCACCACCAATACTTTATGTGGGCGGTATCAGAGTGGTCGACTCCATCGAATGTCTGCATCGACTGCCCTCTGCCGAGTTGCGCCCAGTTGAGAATTTCGACAACCTAAACGCTGGATTGATCTGCGCAGGTTGTTACTCCAGACATCATTTTGAGTTGGTGCATTGGGCCAGTAGACGACCATTCATGACTCCCATCTAGCTGTAAATAAAAATGCCTCGAAGTTGTGTCGTTCGTTGTCGTCTAAACGATTGCTCTGTTTATTTGGCTAGTGTAAAACATATTGATCATAAAGAGCAGCTTCAATAGAGTGAAACAAAAGGGCTATCTTAAAATTTTTGGCTTTCTCCGAGGAGTTTTCTACATTTTTTAGGAGGTTTGACTAGTGGAAAGGAAACAGATCAAGGTAATTACGAATACTCCTATTACTCGAATGGACCATCGGAAACAGATGTAACTATGAATGATATGGATAAATTTAATTAGGTTAACAGTCAGTTGGTTTCTATTGATCAAAACATCATATTTTTCGCACTCGAAAAACAAAGTAGCAAAGGGTTGCATCATTGTATCCTTTACCTCGTTGGGAACTGGAAATTGGATTCACAGTTTAGGAGATAATGAATCGATATTCTGAAGTTTGCTGAGATGCCAATTTCGACGTCGTGCTTGCCGACGACCGTAGCAACCAAGAGCAAGAAACTCTTAATAAGATGCGCATAGTTTTAAGAATGCAGCTTGTTGAGTTGGTTGAGTTAAATGTTTGCTAAGAGATTTTTAGATATGAGTGGCCATTGGTAGAGTAAAGGAATACTCTCAAAGACTAGAGTGGTTCCAAAAGTAAAGTGGCGGAAATTTATTTTCAGTCGCATAAGAGCGACGATGTTTATGTAGGAACAAGTAAAACTACTCGAGGTTCAAGAGCACGTCAAACCATTGTAAAAAAAATCATGAGCGCTCTGGAACACCACTGAATTGATGCTACAGTCAGAAATCTGTAAACGATCAAAGTTCAATTCAAACAACTTGTTGCAAATGTTACAATGTTTATTGTTTAGGATATTGAGAAAGGAGTCAAGAACGTCCACTTGTTTCGCGGATCTCTCGTAGAGTTTCCAAAAAAACACTTTACGAAATAAAATCTGTTTTCCCCTCTGCCTTTACGTGTAATCGTGTTAATGAAATTGTGCTCACAGTAGATATATTTATACTAGAAATAATATTCACACTGCACTAAATTTCTATTCAGTGGGCAATCCTGACTATGTAGCCTTCATCATGGCAATTAACCTATTTACGTTCCTTTCCGACGGCACAGGATGAAAAACAGATCTCTTTCGCTCGATAAGAAATTTTGACAAGAATGTTAGTAATCATTTGAAAACTTACATCTCTGGCTAGATACGTACATGGCCATTTTCAAAAAGGATTCTTTTATAACATCGTAAAATTCAAAATAAAATTACGTTTCATATCGGCGTCATAATCAAACTATTATTGTGCTGCAAGCACGAAAAGCGCATAAACGTGTAGAGGAAGTCTTTTGGCATCAGAGTCAGATGTTCGATTCAGAGCTTTCTTTTAATGTGAAGAAACAATTCCTAATCAGATAACAAATAGCGCCCTTCACTTGGGCACCATCTATCGGTGGTCGCGCCGACCCCCTTGTCTGTCGCCCAGACCGCAGCGCGTGAGTTGGCCAAAGTACAGTTGCTCGTTAATGCGAATCAATCTCATTTTCTCTAATAAACTGAAATCTGATAAACTGCACAGAAACGGTCTTTGCAGAATTTAAGTGCAGCGTTGGAATCTCTAAATCTTGCGCTATTGAACAATTACTAAATGTCAAAAGAAAGAAGTCTTTCTTGCTCAAAAAACATGTGTGTGAAACACAAATGTTTTCCTTTCATTGAAGCGTTTCAGAAAGAGCTTTTCACGAAAATGGGCATGTACGGCGTTAGCTAGAGATTCGAGCTTTCGAATGGCGACTAAAATTCTTGGATTTCCCAGGAATCGGTTTCTGATCACGTGCCGTCTAATGGAAAACCAATAACATGTTAATATAGTTGGCATGCATGGGCCACCAAAAATGGCACTAGAACTGTTTGGATTTGGAAAATTAACGTTCACTGTATGGAAAAATCGCATAATCAAAAGCTCTCAGTATATCTATCGAGTTAAACCTAAAAAGTAAGCAAAGAAAATATACCAGGGTCAGCGTTGATCACTGTCAAGAATTCTTGTGTACTCGACATTATCAGGACTAGTTAGCAGTCGCGATAGAGCGATTGTTACAGGTGTCATTTTTATGTAGCGAATAGTGGCCAGTATGACACTTATATGTTTCATTTTCTTTCCTTGGCTTATTTCAGCACATGGAACTATTTTCCTACAATTCTTATAGTCAATCGGTCAATTATCCAAATCTAGCGTGTCAGCCAACATTTCTAGGAGGGTATCATATTGATTCTCACTTATTTTCTCATTTTTGATGAGAGATCACTAGTGTTGAAGAGGCTGTGGTCGATAGAGGAGCACAGAAATACTTTTACTTTCATGATCTGGTATCATATGCAATGAGCAGCATTATGTTTGACAAGTTGTGTTATAAATTTCATTCGTGATGACCTTGACGTACTGTCTGTAATCAGGAAATCAAAATCACGAAGTAATCACTGTAATGTATCGTACACAACACATTCATCTCCAGTGAATTTTGACACTAGTATAATTGCATAGTGGGGCAACTATTATTCATCACACAAAAGAGCTGTGTATACACTAAACATATGGAAGAGTCCATAGAAGAAGACGGAGCATGCACACGATAACAGAAGCGCAGAAACTTTTTAAAATTCTATATCTGATTTCAGATTTGAAGTGGTAAGGACTAATTCATAGAAGGGGATTAACAATTGGAAGAGACTGGACAACGAAGAAACTAAAAGAGTGACGGGTGTGACATCAGAGGGTGTCACCAGCACAAAACCAAAACTGAAGTGATCGCAAGAGTGCTGAAGGTTGAATGATGATTATGTTGTACGCACTACACCTGATGTGCATTGATTTCAAACCATGTTGTGAGGAAATAGTGACCATTTTGTGTTCGTGCCGTCTCAGAACTTTTTCCCCAACCTATTAAATGAAATGACGACTATCACACCGACAACAGACAGCAAGCTAATCGAGCACTTGTGGCCAACTCCGTAGAGGGCTATTTCTGCTAATAATAACTCGTTCTTTCTGACTTTTTGTACGAAGAGTCGATTCTGTGTGTTGTTGGAAGCTCTGGGAGGTTCCTTAGCTGTCTTCCTTTTCAAGCCAGGATCTATTCAATTTTGCACTGGCATAAGAGCATGCAGGATTTTGGTAGGAAAGACTGATGGGATGATAAGTCAATTTTTTTATTTTATTTGGCAACAGGACGACGTGACTTTTGGAAAGATTTGAATCGTAATCTTGAATTGATATCTTCATTCCATTCTGGAAGATGCAACTTTTTCGTTTGGGTCTTGAAGCGCAAATGCATTTGCACACAATTGTTTACTTTTCAGGCGATTATCCACCAATAATGCGCAAAACCGTTGACAGAAACTCCAAAGCGGAAGCGAGGACCGTCAGCCGGCTGCCAAAATTAAGTGAATGCGAGAAGAGGATGCTTATCGGTACCTAATGTCATTGCGATCGGAACTCATAGAGAGCAAAGCTTTTGCATGCAATTGAAGATTTGTTCAAGCCATTATTATCTAGGTAAAGACATGCACAATGCTCCACCTAATTCATTGTTACAAAAGTGCACAATTATTGACAGCCAATAAATCGCAAAGACGAAATCACAGTATAAGCTAACGCTTCACTCTGTGAAAAGCGATGGCATTATTTAAAATCAGCGAATCGAAGACGTAAAACACGGGAAATTCATAGGAAGGACAAAGAAAGAGCAAATAAAGTTTTTTAGTGATATTCAAAGGCAGAAAGCTTCCTTCATAGGTAATTCACCTGTGATATATTCTCAACAGTGTTAAGAGGATAGGCGGTAAACATAAAGGTAGTGGAATGTGATCATAGAGTCAAGCAAAAAAAAGCACTTTACTGAACACGTAGATGTTGCAAAGACGTAATGGAGGAAAATTTCCAACCACAAAATTTCTTTCAGTCTAAAGTTTGGATGAGTTCTGAAGTTTTGAAAATGAGCCCCATTAAGGAGTTTCTAGTGATCGTCCGCCAATAAGCTCAAAACTTCATTCTGAGTTTTTATTTCAAAGTGATTCGAAGTCGTTAGTGTACCGGGAGAAACTCATGGCTAACCTACGTAAAGTCTGAGATGTGCTAATCCGAAGCTGTCAAGGCCCAAAACACGTGTATTGACCTCTATAAGTGCTCATAAAAGGCCGCATTACAGTTGGCTCAAAAAAAAATTGATGTGCTGAAATTTTGAGCGTGACCTCAAGAAACACTCACAACTAGCGATATAATTCTAATCTTACCACTTTTGTAGTAGTGTCATGATGTTACGACTATATATCCGAGGATGCTGAGTGATGTGCAAGACAGAGTCGCGGATCGGTGTCCTCGGTGATGTAAAGGTAGCACAATCTTCCGATATGGGTAAAAAGTGTGTTCAACTCTCGCCTGAAGTCGAAAGTGTGCCATATCAGCAGACATCCCTGGACCTCAAATTAGCGCGCTGATACGCTTCTCCTGCTGAACAATATTCACACTCTCTCCACTAATCAACATCACGACAGATCAAGAGAGTCTGCAACGTGCAAGCTTATTACATAAAATTACCTTAGCGCTAAAAGGTTGGGAATTCGAAAGCCAGTACGGGATATCTTTCTGGAAAAAACGATCAGGTTAATAAGCAACAGCGGAATGGCACACCGCCAGCTCTCTAACTTGTCTTGCAACGCACTTCCAAATCGTCATCAACTCAGAGCTTGCTTTTCACACATCACCCGTTGGTAAGCAAAATTCTAATTGATGAATTCATTCTACAGAGGTAGAATTCCCGAGGAAATGACTAAATGAAAGGGCGCCGTACAACTGAACTGACGAGCCTGGAAAGCCGAAACACGTGTCTTGCCCTGCATGACTGGCCGTAAGAGACCTTATGAGAGGCTTAAAATACATTGTCATGAAGTGTTCCATGGTAATTTTTTTATGTTAGAAAGAGTTATCCAGCTCGAAATGTGGCACGTTTGTTTGTCGTTTTCAAAGTGGAAAATTGAAACATCGTTAGCGCAGTAGAATCGTTAGCTTCATTATGACTCTTTATGGGCGAGAAATGGAACTCAATAAGCATTAACGTGATTAATCACTTCCGTGTTGTTGTAGTTCTTGTTGTTTTAGTTGAAATGGTGAGCAAAAAGCACTTTCGCTGATGAATTCCTTATGTCCTTAATACAGTGGTGCACTGAGTCGACAAACTTTTACAAATGATTCTATAAAACCATTTCATCAAAGACTGTGTGGACAGTATTGTTTCATAACGTTATTCCATATAGATTGATGTATAGTAGGCGTTAGGCCACTTTAGCGTTGCCGAAGTTCAGTTTGAAAGGGCAGCTTTGGGCACACGTTTGTACTCACGCTGTTTCAAGCAACTCGATTTGTGTCAATGTGACGGCTGTGAAAAGTAACATTGCCTGAAGAATAATAACTGCGAAGACTCAACTTAAATCATCGTGGCTTTGATGAAAGCAAACTGTCAAAGAAGTAGTCAAATAAAGTTGCATAACAGTCTCGTGAAAGCTTATCATTTGAGCAAAACATTGCCAGTCAACGGTGAAATTCAACAAAAATCGAAATTGAGCAATCCTTGCTATTCGGAATAAAACAGCGCAAAATATTGACAAGCCCGATTTTATGATTTTAGCCGCTCAAACGCACAAGAAATGTTCGCTCACATGACTAATCGCTCATTGACAGCTCAATAATTCAGTCATCATACAGTAAAAGAAATCAACGGTTTTTTCATAAGATTGGTATTAAGATGAAAATTGACGGTCGACATTTAAACTATGTTCGCTTCGCTAACGATATCGTCCTCATAACATCAAGCATCAGCCAAACGGGACGAATGTTGGCCGATTCGACAACGCGCGTAGAAAGACTGGCTTTCAACTCGAAAACGATGTTCATAAGGAACGGATGGATTTTCAATGCCCCATTCACGCTCAACGATGCGGATATCTTCGAATGCTCCAGTTACGTCTATCTAGGTCGTGAAATCAACATGATAAACGACCTAACTCCAGAGTTGAGCAGGAGGAAACGAGCGGCTTGGGGAACGTTTAAGAGCATCGAAGATGTAGTGAAGAGGACTAAGTACATCCGACTCCGTGGCCACCTCTTCGACTCGACAATTATCCCGCCCTAACGTATGCAGCAGAAACCTGGTCGCTACGTAAGCAGGATGGAAGATCACTTGGCGTTACTGAACGCGCAGGCGAAAAGTCGATGCTAGGAGTATCTCGTATCTCGCAAATGTGAGAAAGAATCCGAGGTTCCGACGTAAGTCAACGATCGAAGATCAAAGACGCTACTCTACACACCAGAACATCGAAAATAAGCTGAGCCGGAAACGTGATGCGCTTCAACGATAACCGATGGGCGAGAGGCATTGCCGATTGGATTCCTCAGGAAATCAAGCGCTCTACAGGAAGACCGCAAACTTGATGGCTCGATTTCTTCGCGAAAAGACTAGAAGAGCGATATGATGCTCGATAAATTCCTAGAGCGAGATGAACTCACTGGGCTACTCTTGTACGTGATAAGGAAAAATGAATGTGTTGCTGGTGCCCGCTCGAGTCACTCGATGATTAACAGGACGGCAGGTAATACAGGTGACCCACTTTTTTTATGGTCATGCAAATATTCAGCAAACTTGCTGATCAAAGATTCTTGAATGATCATCAATAATATTTTCGCAACATAGAACTTTTTAAAGGATGAAATTCTGCAGAAGAAGGCTTCACTAAATCAATGCATAGAAATTCTAAGATGCTGGGCCTTTGTAGTAACATATTTTTGATGTTACTTGAAGTCATTTCCTAGTTAGATATGACCTATTTCTCTGGATATAAAATAGAAATGGCTGATCTTTTTTAAAGGATATGAGACTTAATTTAGTAATATAGAAAAAAAAGAGAAAGTGCCGAAAGTGCCGAGTCACTGCTGAAAGGAACGGTCGGTAACTGCAACAAGCATCGAAACTGCTCAAGCGATGTCGGAGGAAAGAGCCGAACTTCTAACGACGACTGCAAGAAGCAATAAAATTATTCAGGAGATTTGAAAAGCAGAAATCGAATCTCTAACGAAAACTGCGGGAAGCGTAGATACTGATCAGGTGTTGAAAGAAGAAATTCAATCTCTAATGGCAACTGCAGAAATCCTCGAAATTGGCCAAGAGATGTTGGAGGATGAAGTCGGCAATTGTAGAAAGCGCCGAAACTGCTCAAGATATGGTGGGAGAAGAAGATGAATGTCTCACAACATGTGGGCCGATTTCATTCGCCAACTATGAATATTTAATTTTAATGCTTGATAAATATTGTCACAACCATAATTCTCGTATTGTAGTGTCGAATACTAAAATGGAAACGGTTTTTTCAGACTTCATCTACTCGGAATATTCCCTTCCATCCAGCGAGACCAACGTGGAAATCGAGTGTACGTTTTCAATACGTCGTTCCTTGTTTCGTTCGAATTTGAGCCTCGCTTTCAGTTGATGTGATCGCTGAAGCTTCTCCTCTTAGTACTGCTGTTTCTGGCAGTGTTCTGTGGTACAACATGCCTCGTTTCGAGACTGAAGTCGAGAGTAAGCCTGATTTCTGCATTGATTCCTACAACGCTACTGATCAGATTTGTTCTAGTACCACCAACACTCTATGTGGGCGGCATTAGAGTGGTCGACTCTATCGAATGTCTGCATCGACTGCCCTCTGCCGAGTTGCGCCCAGTTGAGAATTTCGACAACCTAAACGATGAATTGATCTGTGCAGATTGTAATTTCAAATCATCATTTTGAACCGGTGCATTGCTCCAATGAACGATCGTTTATGACTCCCATCTAGCTGTAAATAAAAATGCCTCGAAATTTTGTCGTCTGTTGTTGTCTGAACGAGTGCTCATTTGTTTGCCTTGTGTAACACATAATGATCATAAAGGGCAGCTCCAATAGAGTCATGTCAAACAAAAGGGATGTCTTATAATTTTTGGTTTTTGTGAAGGTTTGAATAGTGAAAAAGATACAGATGATGACAACTACAAATTCTCCTGTTACTCGAATGAACCATCGGAAACGAATGTAACTATGGATGGTATGGATACATCTAATGAGATTAACGGTCACTTGGTTTCTATGAATCACAAAGTCATACTTTTCGTACTCGAAAAACAAAGTTGCAAAGGGTTGCACTACTGCATGTTTTACCTCCTTGGGAGTTGGAAATTAGAGTTACAGCTAAGAAGATAATGGAATGAGATTTATGTAGTTTGCTGAGATGGCAACATTGATATTGTGATCACCGACGAACGTAGCAACCAAAAGCTAGAAAATCTTAATAATATGAGCTTAGTTTCGATAATGGAGCTTATTGAGCTGATTAGATTGAGTATTGGTGGGAAATTTCTAGATACGGGAGCTATCGTTAGGGTATGATATTGCTCCCAGAAACTTTGGGCAAATGATTCAAAGAGTAAAGCGACAGAAATTTATTTTCAGTAGTATATGAACGATAATGTCTGTGTAGAAGCAAGTAGAACTACTCACCGTCCTAAAAGTCCTCCAACCATTGTGAAGTATCAGGAATGTTCTGGAGCACTGAATTTGTGCTACAGTCATAAATCTATAAACGATCAAAGTTCATTTCAAAACAATTTGTTCCGAATGTTTTCGAATGTTATAATGTTTATTGTTTGGGATATTGTGGAAGGATTTGTCAAAAACATTCATCTTTTTGGTAGATTTTTCTTTGAGTTTGAATAAACGCTTTAGAGAATAAAATCTGGTTTTTCCTCTTCTTTTTCGTGTATTCGTGTTAATGAAATTCTACTCTTAGTAGATATATCTATCCTGAAAGTAATATTCACACTGCACTTAATTTCTCTTTTGTGGGCAGCCCTAACTTTATAGCCTTCTTCGAGGCCGTTAAACCTGTTTTTTTTTATGTGCGGTCGTTTCGTTTCGTTTTTGTTATGTTATTTTTCGTAAGACGGCACGAAAAGTAAAACCGATCTCATTCGCTCGACAAGAAATTTTCATCAGAGTGTTAGTGATAATTCGGAAGCTTAGATCACTGGCTAGAGCCGTACATTGCCGTTCTTTAAAAAGACCATTTCATAACGCTTAATATTTAAAACAAAATTATTTTTCACATCGGCCGCTAGTTCAACTGTTACTTCGCTGGAAGGACGAAAAGCACGTGAACGTGTAGAGAAAGTCTTTTGGTATCGGAATCAGACGTTTGATCTAGAGATTTTTCAAAGCGGAGAAACAGCTTCTGGTCAAGTGACAATTGCACTTCATTCAGGCGTCATCGATCGATTATCGCACCGACCCTCCATCCCTGCCTCCCCAACCCGCATCCTGTGAATGGGCCAAAGTACACTTGCTTGCGCATTTATATCAAGCTTATTTTCTCTGCTATACTGAGCTGGAACGGCCTTTCCAAATCAAACACTTTGGAAAACTTACAAGAATCTTCAAATCTTGCGCTATGAAAGATTCCTAGTAGTCCAGAGAAAGAAGCACGAGAAAAGAACAAGAGAAAAAAAAACACGTCTGTCTTGCGAGAAAAACACGTCTGTGAAACACAAGTGTTTTGCTTTCGTTGAAGCGTTTTAAAAAGACTTTTTCAGTAAGGAAAATGTACGGCGCTAGCCAGGGGTTCAAGCTTTCGAATGGTTACTCACATTCTTGTAAAAAAATCTAGGGACCGCTTTTTGATTCCGTGCCGTCTAACGGAAAAGTACACTTGTTATTACAATTGAAATGCATGGGTCACTAGAATTGGTACCAGTGCTCTCTTTTCGCATTCGGATAATTGAAGTTCACTGCCTGTGAAAGACGCATATTTGAAAGATCTCAATATGTCCATCGAGTGATTGCTAAAAAATAGGCGAAGAAAAGATACAGAGTTAGCGTTGATCACTGTCAAGAAATCTTAGGCACTCGACATCATGAGGACTCGTTAGCGGCCTCGATCGAGAGATCCTACAGGTGCCACTATCATGCAGCGGAAGTGGCCAGTGTGACACATATATGTTACTAAATAGCTTATGACAACGAGATTTATCGGAGAGTGTCGCATTAATCTTATTTTTTATTTTTGGCGAGAAACTACTACTGTTGAAGAGAGTATGACCGATGGAAAAGCGCGAAAATCTTTTTGCTTTCATGAACTAGTATCACATCCAATGAGCAGCATCATCTTTGACAAATAACTCGTTGTTATGTAAACTTCATTTCTGACAACCAACGTATTGTTTGGAATGAGTGGCAATCAAAATCACGAGGTAAACATTGTAATGTTTTTTACATAACATATAGATCTCCATTGAATGGCGACAGCAGTATGACTGCATGGTGGGAGAGTGATTTTTCTCAACACAAAGGAGTTGTGCGTGCACCCAGAATTCAAAAGGTTCTACAGAGGAATATAGAGCATACACACGATAACAGAAGCGCAGAAACTTTTTTGAATATTAAATAATATCAAATTTGAATTGGTCAAGACTAAATTATAGAAGGGTATTAACAATGGAAAGAGACTGGACTACGAAGGAACTCCAAGAGTGACAATGTGAAATCTAAGGGTGTCACCAGCAACAAATCGAAACTAAAAAGTTATCTCAAGAGTGCTGAAGGTTGAGCGATGATTGTTATACGCATCATACCTGATGTGCATTGATTTCAAGCCATATTGTGAGAAAATAGCGACCAATTTTGAATTAAAGCCGCCATTTCCAAAGTATTGACATAAAACATTTTGGATATTGACTTCCATTAGCACCTTCCGCTCTAATCTTCACTTGTCAACTTGGAGGATCTGTTATCCTCACTGAGACATCGAAACGCTGGTCAGATGTAATTTCTTCTAAAATTTTAAGACAGGTGTGCTAGAACGTTTTTGAATCTCTAGTAGGTCTTCTCACTGAACTCTTGCTCTTTCATCAATGAGAATTTTGCTTACTAACGGGTGATGCGTGAAAAACTAGCTCTGAGTTGCTGACGAATCGGAAGTGCGTTGCAAGGCAAGTTAGGGAGCTGGCGATGTGCCATTCCGCGGTTGCTAATATTCTTAATTGTTTTTCCATACAGACATCCCGTATTGGTTTTTGAATTCCCAGCCTTTTAGCATTTATTGATTCATGTTCATCGAAATATTTTCTCACTGTGCAAATCCCAGTACTTTTAGCATTCAGTCCATTTATTCGCCTTCTTCTTGGACGTTGTATAATACTGTTAAGCGAGTCTCCTTGCAATCTTAAGGATAACCTGGCTTTGGAACTGATATTGTTTGGGTAAGACTCAGGGGGTGGAGATCGAGCCTACGCCTACCGCGACGAGCATCACAACAAGCACCCTGCGGCGCCCCACATAATATTATCACAAGTCACTGAGTCATCAATGCAAGCAATCCTCGAACTTCTATGTAACACAAAGCGATGCGCATACTAAACATCTTTGTCTTGTCGAGTAACACCTTGTGGATCTATATAGGGCGTACCTAAGCTGCCTAATCCTTGAACGACTATGAAACTTTTAAACACCAACGACAAATTTGAAAATGACGCAGCAAGTGGTACGCGTTACCCGCTGTGCTCAGGTCTAAAGTAGACGCTCTGGTGCTCGGTCTCTGGCCACTGCTCCACCGTGATATTGTGGATATATCGACATTACCTTCTGCATCTTGTCGGCACAAGAACAGATGGACAAGTGCCTTGGGTTCTTGGGAAAGATGCCGAAGTACATAATATTTGTTCGAGAGAAACTGGCTTTCATTTTTACATGCACATGACAATCTCTCCATAAACAGCTGCATGACCAAACAACTTGGAAAAGCAACTAACAAATACTATGTCTCATCTCATTTTTCACATAAAAAGGAGCACTTGCTAGTAAGATATCTCAGATGCACACCAGCACGTGAAGAGAAATCGTTCAAGAAGGATTTTCAAAATTGAAGCGGTAAATGCCTATTGATGCTCACGATACAACAGCTCCTCGTATATTTTTAGGCAAAAAAGTCTCCAAACGGCAAGTATAGCACAAACGAGGCCGTTCAGCTTGGCTTTTATTTCCAACAAAATAAATGCGACTATATAATGCTGCTTTAGACTGTTGAGTGTGAAGAAGTTGATAGCAGTGCTAGAAATACCACTGAACATTTCAAAGGTCAGCTAGTCCATGACTGCTTGCACGACATTGTACAAAATTTCACAGTTTACCGTAATGATAGAGAAGACAACTTCACAAGTTCGCATATGGTGTAATTAATTCCTGCATGATATGTGGGGGATAACTGCATTAGCTAAACTGATAGTTAAATTTGAGTCCGTATAGGAAAGCACCTACATGTTAAACTTGAAGCCAAACCAAGACTTTCTCGAAGATGCATAGGACACAAAGGCACAACGGAGAAGATTTTCAAGCAGATGTCACTACTGCTACACAGGAATGTAAAACAACAGCACATGAAATTTTTGATGGATTTGATATATTGGTAGTCCAAAAACCAACCACCAGGGAGATTTATCTTCATTACGCGTGACTTCCCATCACACTGCAAACTAATTTTTTTAGAAAGCGCTCAATACGTCCTTTACTAATATGAGATTCTGTATCACTGATCTACAATATTGACTGGAATCTTCATCGCCGGGAAAACGTCCAGTTTTTCTGGTTATTTTCTGAATTACATAGAAACTGAATGAGGCAAGTAGGCCGGTGAAGTCGAAATTATCTCCCTTGAAAGCATACAGTTCCTGGAAATTCATCTCTCATTTTATAACTAGTGGATTACACTTCATGGTGGCATGAGACTCAACATTAATTCTCCTTTCTGCTGGTCTGTGGATGTCTGGGCAGGGTGTACTTTTCCTTTTTTATTGAAAAAGAATTTCTTCTTCATGACTACCTTCGCTACATAAAGTAGCGTCACCGTGGCGCATACATCCAGCTGTTAGTTGTTTAACACCTGAATTGTCAGTCTCTCCAGAGAATCGTATAATTCACAAGAAAACTACGAGTTGGCCTAGAACCTCGGCCATACTCTCGCTCTGTGCCAGCGATGCAGTTTGCTTAGAATGTTTACTCACGCACCCCGAAGTGGTAGTCGCCAACTATACAAGTTTATCGTTATGTAGTTAGACTTCTATCCTAATGACTACTCTTCTAGCAGCGATTCATTATTCACTGATTTTGCAGTGCATTTGATACTCAGTTGACAAATGGTTGCAATTAAATAATTTATGGGAGCCTTGATTATGATCATCGTTTCGCTATGAAATTAATTGATTGTTTATTTATCTTTTATGAGCCAATTTATTTACTGATAACAGGATGTTTAAGAATGAAAATCAATTACAACATGCATTTTAACTCGTACGACTTATTCCTCCAATCCGCAAGAATTTCCAACTTCTAAAAAAAATTTTTTTTGCTGATAGAATGTTTAAGATATCTCAAGAGATCTAGTATGACATCGCGGTGATATATGTACGTTTCGGCTGCCTCGCATGCCTCATCAGTACCACATGCCCTATAGCTCACTTCTGTCACTATCAGCAATCGGAGTCGAAAAGGTTTCACTCAGCGTCAAGTGAAATAAACATTTTTTGCATTGTAGGAAGATTGCTTGTCGGTTGCATGGTTACATATGACCATTAAGATGCTATAGCTCTTGACCAGAGCTCTCGAATGGCTAATATTCTATCAGACTATATGGAATTTTTGAGCGGGGCAGAATATAGTCAATTAATAGATAGCAACTTCTTTTATGACTCAGTTATTCCATAATTCTTATCATCTTTTGTAGTTATACCAATGAACGTCGTAATTCAACTGACGAAAGGAAAAGATAAATGCCATAGTATAAAGTAGCATAATAATGTAGGCAATGATTTAGCTAAATTTAGCAAGGACATTTATAGCAGTGACTTATACTCATCTGGGGCCAACTGACTTTTACCACTTCGTAAGCTTTTTCAGCACTCCATACAGAAACGTTTCCACTAGGACACAGCCAAAAAAGACGAACATTCTAGAACAGCAGCAGTCGAACTCAAAGTAGAGCACTTTTTCATGGAAGAATTTTGAGGCACACTTTTCCTAGTAATTTGTGCTGATTGGAAGTCTAAGAGATACAAGTGCTTTACTAACATGAGCAAAGCAATACAAGTATCCTGACCCTCTCCAGGTCCTTTCAGTCAAACTCAGTCAATCAACGAAGTGTGTCTTTCTGTGATTCATAAACACTCCTGCTACTTTGCTAGCACATTTCGGGCCTTTCATCTTGTGTTATGGCACTCACAAATGCTAGACACTCTTTTTGTATTTCCAGACTCGTCGGTAGCACGGTGCCTTTTCGTGCAATCAGTTTTTCGAGCTGATGCTACTGATGAGGCTGAAAGGGCGAAACACGGGTCTGGTACTTCACAATTGCCAACACACACTTCAAGAAGAGCTCAAAATATTACATCAGCTTAAACTGTTTATGAGCAAGGTCTCGAAGTAGTCAATTTAAAGGTGTTATTAATAATATTATTGTTTAATTGTTACTTAATATTACTTAAGCGAAAGGCATGATATGCTGAAGATACCCAGCCAAGAGCAGTCAAGTACACTTTATTTGGTGAAAATTTCACCTGACATATAGTGTAAAATGTTTGTCGTAGTCTCTCTTAGTATAGGGGACTGAGTGCCTCGAGAAGATTGACTGAAGACGAAGGGTAACTGCTCGACTGACGAGAGCGTCATGATCGAAACACATGTATCGTGCTCTTTAAGTCAACCCATTTAACACGCCACATGACATGTTGGCTCAAATAATAATAGCGAGATATGTTGAAATTTGAACATGGTCTTAAGAAAACACTCAAAACGAAATGTATTATTGCCATTACTCTTAAGCAAACCTTTCTCAGAAACGAAACCGTTCTGTTCAATAAACAAAATTGAGAAAATTGGGAATCTTCGGAAGAGCATGAAAATTTACGAAAAGGTTAGACAATTTCAACAGCCTATTAGAATTGCCTGCGCCAATTTTCTAGCGTACTTCCTGTGCACCGGCAAACTGTTTATGTGCACCTACAGCTAGCCATTCTGTGCAGCACTGAAGTTTGCATTATTCACTACTCCATGATTTAGTTTATTTGAAGAATCAATATCTCCTTAACGTGTGTAGAGAAGTGCACAAAAAGAGTTGATCAAGGGGAGTATTTCTCACACGACTCGTTGACACATTTTGACTGTGCGAATCCTGTCTCTTCTCCCATTAGATTCGCTTCCTCGCATTCTTCCTCAACTGAGGTTTTCAAATATTTCGCGTGTTGTTGAAATTGCTTCTTAAGGGTTTCGTCCTCTTCATGAACGACGTGAAATGCCTGGTTAAGCAAGTCTCCTTGCAGTCCCGGAGGAACCAGAGCTAAGACAGTCCGTAGACCACTCGTTGGGCCATACCCCTCTCCCTTCTCTTCCTCTGCTGACTTCCTGCCTCTATGAAATATGAAAAAAGGTTTAGCAAATACTACGCAATTTCTACTTTTTGTATCGACTCCTGTTCTACTCCTATTTCTATTGTCCTTCCATGACAGTTGTTTCCCTACAATCAAATTTCGACTCTTCAGGAAGAATAGCTACAGTACCTCTGACTTTATAAGCGAGTTTTTCTCACCTCATGTGTTCAGGGAGTAGAAAATGTCTATATTACAAATGTAAATTTGTAGCTTATAAGTCTTGAAACTACATGGTTTTTCCCAAGTCATGGAAAAAATTCCACACGGTTATTCATCTATTTGGGGCAAGCTAAATCCACTTTGCAGCTTCTTCTCTTAGGGAATTTACGAATCATTATTTTATTGATATCAGTAAATCCCATCAAAGAGTAATGTGATTCTTGTGTTAAGACTTTCAAGCGTCCTCGACTTGTTGTCATGGTCTGTGTCAAACACCATAAATGTTTACAACGATTTCTAGTGAATTTCAACGCTCGATGCTTGAAAAAACTGTAATAATGCGGTAGAATTAAGTAATGATCTGTTTGTTCATAAGATAAAAATACAATAAAATTAAAAGTAGAATTAGAATTTGGACGAGTTTTTTCGTTGATTCGTTCACTCATATCTCAGATATCTGATGATAAAAAAGCTATTTTGCGGAACATGTGTATGAATGCAGTGTGCAATGAATGGGGGCGAAGAACTCAACTTGAACTTCTGGAAGGAGTCGGTATGTGGAATTTTTGGGCACAACTTCATAAGCAATTTCCAATGCTTTTGTGGCATCCTTTCGGGGATTTCGTGTTACTTTTCTTTATATTGGCCTTGTGGCAACATGCATTGCCTTAAAGTGACTGGTGCTTATCTTTTTTCAAGCCATTGAAAGATCAGTCGAACTTGAAATGAACAAAGGGGCGGTTTCAGTGATCGATAAAATCAACGGTTTAGGTTGCTTACCAGTTTCATATTAAAGAAGAGCTTGAAAATTACAAGAATAATATGTCGCAAGAAAACTACATCAGTTAGCAAGTATCAGGAATATGCCAAATTAAGATGTTTCAGCGGTCGTTGTCAGCCGATAAAAAAATCATAGGATAGTATAATGGGAAATGTGATTGCTAATCCTGATTTCTGATTGATTTCAAACCCCTCCATCGGTATCAGTTTTAATAGTATGCCATCTCATGCTATTATCACCTGGCTAGCTCAATGCTTATGACAAGTATTCTTTCAATCATAAACGTCTGGCAAATCATATCAGCTAGCTGTCATCAAAGAGAGCCGCGTTTCCTTTCAATCTGAGATTCGCTTCATTAGGACACGATTTCTACAATTACGGCAGTAAGTAAAAAGAAGGTGTGAGTTTTCATTCAGTAGTCTTTCACCTCTTCTTGTTGATAAATCTTGTAAATAATGCCATAAACTTCATCCATATGTAGTTCGTGGAAATTGAATCAATCAGTATACAGTTCTGCACAGTCGAAAGGATTCAATAGTTTGAGATGGACATCGCTTTTGTGTATCTAGCTTCATAAGTGAAAAGAAGTGAACTACGTTATAGTGCATATCAGTATCAATGATTTGCGCCAAGTTCAATGATTAATCACACATATGTAATTAAATGAACAGTTTAGCAAACCTTTGAGGGCTGTTGCTCTGTGTTGTTCTGTGCTGACATTTGTAACTGCTACGTAGGTCTTATGGAAGTTTTTACCTGCAAAGAGATTGACTAGTTGAATTTTAAACCTGAGTAATTGAACGTTATCTAAAGTGCAAACTAATATAGCACAAATATAATGAGGAGGTTTATGGAAGCTGCATGCATGGAGAAGGAGGAATCCTCTAAATATACAGGAGTGTAAATGGCTCGATTGAGATTGGTAGAGTTTGTGATAAACAAGAGTGGACTAATCGGTAAAGATCAGGCAACAAGATAAAAATGATTTCGCTTGCAATCGTTCATTCCTGTATAGGATAGGATGAATGGAGGCTCGGGCTCTTTTTCTACTTTTCGCAATTAGTTTTTTTATATGCATGAAGGTGTTAAGGAGCGAGGAGATTGCAAAATACTTCCGAGCCACTGATTTTTCAGGAAAAAAATTTCTCTCATTATCGTACACCTTTCCATAATTCGAAGAAAAATCGAGAGCAAAGACGTTGTCACAAGAAAGTCGCAGTCACCGTGGAAAAATTCGAGTAATGCTTGAAGAAACTCCAACTTAATTCACGAAGGCTTGTAACAGTTTATATTGTGATACCCTACCGCAGGTGTGTTGAGCTTTCAGAGAAAACCAAGGCTGATAATTAATATTTTGATAGGAGAAGATAGGAGAACTTCAAGTGTGGCCGTCACCACATGCGATCGCTACCACCTCAGAGGACGGCGCTTGAAAACTGCCAGGCGATTGGAAAAAGTCTTACTACCTCGAGGTATTTCAGAACAAGTCAATCTTTCACAAAATCATCCTACATATATTCCACTATTTCGGAGAAGAATTCACACATTTTGCATACAATGAGCACTTTTATACTTATAGTTCACAATGTTTGCGATGGGAAAGACATGACATAAAAAGGTGAGCCATCTACATGCATGAGCAACACTATTCAGTTAGCTGCGAAGTTAAGTACGCAAACGGGCTGTTAAGCATCTTGCATCATATTTGTTTGTTAACGTAAAGTGAGAACAGTCACTGCGGCGTTTCAATGATATCAGTCTCGTCTCAATTCTGGCAATTTTCATAAGCAAAAAAACTAGATGATCCGGCTGCCATTTTGACGTTCTTTCGAAGAATGTCGTCGAATGCTGCTCGAGATGTTCTAGACTAAAACTTTGAGACAGCTCTAATAAGATTCCTCAGTACGGTACCACAAGTATACACCAACTCTCATGGATTGGAGGAAGCTTTTTTAACAACTAAGAAACAGCAAACAAAAACAAAAAGATGAAATAATTTTTTAGGCTCGATATCTCTAAACAATGCTTTAACTGCTTCTACATTCTATAAGTAGCGCAAGAAAGTGCATAAACAGGTGAACTATATAATACCTCATGTATACTCTGCATTGACGCAGTCTCATATGAGACAAAAGCGGAACTAACAACTCATTTAATATGAAAGAGGATTGTAAATAACACAAATGTTTCTGTTTAGATGAAACTGCTCGTATAATAAACGATTAAGTAGGAAATATTTGTTTCGAAATGAAAGGATTCAATGGTCTTCAATGCAACTTTGAGTTATGTCGCGAAGTCTTCCCTTTTTTGAAGAATTTTATTCACTTTTATGTAAGGTCTCAGAGGCTTGTTGCCATGATGGGTACTAATTTTTTTATAATTAGTTTTTGTTCTTCACTAAAATCTGTAATCACTTTCCTTCCGAATCTTATTCTTTTTGACTTTAGGACTTTCTCTCAGATATCAAAGAATCGGATCAGGATGTCGAGTAAACGGTGGATGCCTATATCAAAAATATGCTACTTCTCTTCAAAAACTCTCACTATGCGCATGTGTCTGGAACGCAGTTTATTTATCATTCCATTGACAAGGACATTTGGACGTTTCCAGCCGCTGTGCTCTTCACCACCACTATTATTCCTGTTGGTAAGCATCTCATGTGACTAACGTATTTCTGAACATTTCAGCCGAACGATTGCAAAGATTATACCAGCAGCTATGTGAAGCCTATAAATTTTATACCTTTATCTCGAGTGCTTTGTTTAGACCACGCTCAAATTTTTATGATGAAATGATATATCGGAATTTGAGCGTGGTCTAAACAAAGCACTCGAGATAAAGGTATAATTATGATAAAAGTAACAGCCAATGAGCAATCGAGTGCACAACACTCTGTCTTAGGTGAATGTTTCACCTGACATAGAATGTAAAGCGTACGTCGTCGATAACTATATATAAGGAGTGTAAGGCTCCCGAGAGAACTGACTATAAAAAGATCGACAGACGACGAGTTCTGCCCGGCTGATGAGTCTGTAAGGACGAAACACGTGCCTCGGGCTGTACAAGAGCACTTACCAGACCACATGACATGTTGGCTCAAATAATGATGAAATATAAATTTTTATTTTATTTGAGACACTTCATTTACGTCTTCACAGTGCTTCTTTTTCACTGAGTAGATCAGTATTTCTAACGTTCAGTTCGTTTTCGTCCTCGTTTTGAAGCCGTAGAATACTGGTTGGGCACGTCTTCTTACAGTTTCGAGGATACCCTGGTTGTGGCGTTTCATAAAGCGATCGTTGTCGACTGCCGGAGAGTGTCAATGGGAGAAGAAAGCAGAGCTGATCCCGCACGCACTGTGACTAGCATCACAACCACTTGACCATGGCACCCCGAGCCTGCAAATGTGCAGATAATTTTTTGAGAAAGTATTTTTCGAAAGACATACAAGATACCAATACGACCACCGTTCTTCTGAGTTATGGAAAATGCTTGTCTTTAGATTTCTATAGCACAGTTCACTTCAGATGGCTACGGAAACTTATTGCCCTATGGTGCTGTTATATCACACACTTGTTCCGTAGTCGTCGTAGTCAATGATCTTCATACTTTATATATTGAATTCATTGAATGGAAGTAAGTTTATCAGATAAGTGACTTGATCTATGTGAGAAAAATGATAGCTGCCTATCGCACTTGATGAGTTCCTCTTTATGAGACACGAACACAGCGGAGCAACAATTACAACAATTACAATGTAGCGCCATGTACTTTGTCTGTCAGTGACATCAGTGTTGTAACAAAGCGTCTAGCACATGGCTAGCAGAATGACGTACTTCAGAAGTCTCTACAGATTTATCGCATTAATTTCGCCAACTTCATGACTAATGACGGCATTTCTTTTGCGACACGAGATATTTGATCCACTGCTTTCAGGTTACGGCTGTGTTTGTCCGAGTTCCAAACTTGGTAAAATATAATTAATAGTCTACGGTATCGTTGACATTCCATTGGCACTGCTTACTTTTGCGAACACTGAAGAATTCCTGAGTCAAGTGGTCTTCCTGTGGCTCGGGAAGGTAGGTGGAAATCCAATGAATTCGATCGCACCTCATCAATTTAACTAATTTGGCATTAGTGCAAATGACACCATCTTCTAGGAACAGATGCATGTGAGAGATCTTCAGTCATTTTCATACTTGTCGTTGAGTAGCGTAATTAGAATTTTTAAAAACTTGTAAGTGCCTTTGGGACAGTTGGAGAGGTATGACAATAATGAGCTAATAATATCTAAAGCTGTTCTTGAACTGTACCTAAACTTCTGAACTCTCAGCTGAAAAATGGCGTTCATTCAGTATCCATGCGTGCACAAAAATCAGTGCTACTTTCAACTTTAGAAACTTATCTGAACTCACATGAAAGATTTCTAATAAAAGGCTAGTGAGATTCTACTTACATTTTTTTCATAAAGATACCACTTCTTTTATTTTGCGGGAATGAAGTTTTCGTTTTCGAAAATCACTGAACAGTTTTCTGCCAAACTGATAACCTCATAATTGATCTAATATTCACTATCTTTCGTTGATCGGGCACGAGATCGTTTTTACACTATTTACTCACAATGCTAACGTTTAATGCTTCTACTTTCTTTAGAGCTTGAGTAAACCAAACTGACATTTAACCTAATTATCTAAGATTTCTCACATCCTTGGCAGAAGTTTTTCGACATCTAAATTCAATCAAAGGGAAGCAGCCTCTTTGAAATCCAGTGTTTTGTTCTTTATAAGATTTCCTTTAATGTTAGACCAGCCGCACTCAGTCTTACATGGTAGAGGCATTTATCCAAGTGAGATAAAAGTAGGCATGAAATATGCGGCTAGGTCTCTCGTAATTATAACACGCTCCTCCATACCAGCCATTTGTGGGCATTTAGAATTTATCGAAAAGATTTCAGATGTCTTGAAAGCAGATATTTTAGATTTTTTAAAAAAAGCGCATTGATTTCTCAAAATCATTCCTGTTACACATTTGAGCTCTAGCGGTTGCCTAATAAAAAATGTACTTTTTTAAAATCACCATTTCTGTGCTTCTTTACGCGTACGCAGAACTGCTCACTTCCCCAGTCATTTCTCCCCATAGGCTTTACTAGATATTACGTCCTAGGTAATCGCTGAACATCATATCGTCCCTTTGAAGTCTTCATGAAGAGTTTTAACCATAAATTTGCTCTGTTCTTTCTTTGAACTTATCAGAAAGTGAAACGTAGTCGTAGACAGCTTGCCCATCAGTTGTCAATCAGACGCATTACAAGTCTGGCCTATCCGATTTTTCGATGAAGTGGCGTGACCGTTGACGTAGGTCGGAATTAGGATACTTCCTCTAATTACTGAATACGCAGTACTCCCAGCATCGACTTTTCGACAACCTTTTCAACACCAAATTTCCGGATCAAACGTTAATGAAGAATTAAACATGTAGTCGGGAGAGGTGAGGACGATGTCGGTTGTTTTTGTACTCTCCACTATATCCTGACGCTCTTGAGAGCTCTACAACCACCTCGCAATCTATTAGTCAACTCTAAACTAATGTCGTTCGTCATATTGACTTTTCGACTTGAATAGACGTAAACGGAGCAATTTGAGATTGTGATGATTGTGAAAGAGACATGCGAAACTAGTCCATTTCTCATACATATTCTTTTCCATTCTTCAAAGTCTGTCACATTACTACAAATAATCACGTCACTTTTCTGTTTCTGAGAGATAAGGGCAAAAGGGAGAAAGGTATTATTTAGCCTTACAGCGATAAACCCCTCACTGGTTCTCAACAGCGTTTTGTGTGTTTCGAGTGTTTCTGAGCCCAAAGTTCCATAAAGTTTTCGCAGTACGTCATATTTACGACGATCTGTTCTGAAAAACATCTGCACCAAGAAATCAACATTTCCACAAATATTAGCAAGAATTTGGAGTCGTTTTCGTCTTATTTTCATATTACGACAATGCTTGAAGCCCTTCATAGACATTGCTGTATATGCTGAGGAATGAAACAAGGAAAGATAGAGCAAATCCGTGTGCCAAGGATTTCTTGAAACTGACTTGGGTGCACACAAGTATGCTTACACTCAAACAACTAAAAGTGATGTAGTGATTATGTAATGCAATAGTTGCTCTGATGTGGTAGAGACAGATATCCATTTTTCAGTCCTTTCCTAAGCAAATATTTTATAAAGTATTTTATGAATAGGTATAGCATAGTAACCACTGATGCTTTTCCGTACACAATGTAATAATCGGTGGTTCGACTCCACATCTTGAGCACTCAGTCAAAACCATGTGTTTCACAGCTTAATTTTGTTTCACGTCACAATCCTTTTTTAGGTTATGAAATGTATTAAACAGCAGAAATACACAACACTCCTAGTACTATGGCGCACAACGAACCTGATTGTTTCTTGAGATACTCCACCTATTGTACCTATTGTAAGGAAAACAGTGCATTTCGACAACGCGAGAAGTGAATGTATGAAACAATCTAAACATATACTAGGTTGGAGAGGAAGTTTTGGGATACTTGTGGAAAACTGACGATTTGTACATGAACTTCAGACAAAAATAATAATAACTATTCTTCAAAATAGACGTCATCGTTTTCTACAACTTTGTGCCATCGGTCCGCCAAGTTTTGGATCTGCCCGAAGTACCATTCCTTCGACTTCGAATCCGGTTCATTCGACGGTTCATCTCCTGAAGCAACACTTGAATCTTCGTTGTTCAACTTCGTTGGACGTCGTGAACGAGGTTTCTCTTCGAGGTCAAGATCTCCAGCAATGAGAGGCGCTGAAACCATCTTTCAGCAGCCGATTTGCTTGTTGTGCATTTTGCTTCAATTTGTTGAATTCATCGACTGCAGCTCGCTGTGAAAGATCCTTTCTCCAGTACTCACGCATTAAAACACGAGCTCCAAATGTATCGTTAGACATCTCGGAGACTTGTACCAATGTGAGTAAAGGACGAATAATATCTAGGCCTTCAGTGGGAAAATTTCGCATAGCATACACCATTCCTGAATAATCAAATACTTCCAAGTTCTAACAACAGCCAGCCCAACCTTTAAGACACAACTGTACATTTTACATGATATGCATGGATGTAATCTCATGCTTATCAAAATGCCGCAGAACTTCCTTCCGAACTGCAGTGTTTCCAAAAGCCAGAAACATCCATTACTTTTTCAACGTCATCAGTTCACACTTGATTAAAAGTGAGGAGTGTAAAACAATCTGAGCATGAATTTAGATGAAATGAGCAGGATATCTCATCGGGTCACTGATGTCATCGGTACCATAAGTCTTATCGTCCACAAATTCGCATTTTGATCTCATAAAATCATCAGTAACTTAGGCAGAAATGCTATTTGAGTGTGCAGGATATTATAATAGTCGCATAATTTTTACTATTACACTGCAACTACATCGCTCCCACTATTCTCTAACTCTCTCTCTCCTTCTCGTTCTCTCTATTTCTCTCTCTCCCTCTGACTCTCGTTTTCACATCCTCACTAGTTGGCATATCTTCATTGCTCCGCGCCAGCGGCATGTTGTTTCCGACTATCTGGTATGTGGGTCGACAAAATTTCGCGCGGTTATTGGGCGTCGTGGCTGGCGCCTGTGAGGCAGCTTCTGGGCAGTAGTAATGTGGGCAGAGTGAGGGGAGGAGTCCCGCAGCGATCGAGTCGCGTCGTCAGGGGTGTGCTGCCGGAAGGTGGCATGTCTTGGGCGGTCAAGGAGTGGTGCACGGCTCAGGTCCGAAAGGGAGCACGCAAAAGCCACCGCGCAACGCAGTGACCGGATAGCGCCCGTGAGTACCTCCACCATAGCAGCCTCTCTGATACTTTCAGACCACCAGTCGTTTTGCCCCTAGGCGTTTCCACCGAAATTGCATTATGGCGCACGTACATTTTGGGGCTGATCACAACTGTTCAACAGCTTTTCCCACTTGTAAGCTCGGTTAGAGAAAAGTCTGTCCCACAATTTGCTGTTTTCAGAGAAATCATACCTTGAGACGGCAAGTTTCTCGGACGACGAGCTGGTGGCTTTTGTTATCAATGCCAGTATGAGAGTTTTCGAGTAAACTTGACTCTGCACTCGTGAAAAGGGCCGACCCAACTGGCAAAATTTGAGTCAAACTGCCTTTGAGACCACTACTGTGCGTATTTATATAACCAACTGATGTACGAATTAAAGCTGCATGACTTGATGTAAGGGTGGAAGCAAAGTTAGAGTATGTTCTACCGTCCTTTTCGTGAATCTTTGATGACGAATAGGTTAGTGAAACAGCTAGATTACTCTACACCTGTATAAGAGAACAAACTTGAGGGTAAGCACCGTGCTTAACCAGACGCCAAATATGCCACAATGACATAAAGGAGAAGACCGGCATGAATTGAAGTGACTAATGCTGTATAGAAAATCCAAAACATCTGCGCGAAAATTCTTAAAGCATTCTGAATAAAATTCAAAAATCCGAGAATGAACACACGAAGAAGTGCCATTCGAGCACCCGTTTCCTCATCCCTAGTCTCAGGCCAGTTTTTTGACCTGAGCCACTCACAATAATTACCGGTGCAAGACTCATTGCAGGTAGACTTCGATAATTACCGGAAGACATGATAAGCAGAACAGTAGGTTACGACTATATATCTGATGATGTGAAGTGATATACAGAAAAATTCACCTCCAAACGGTAGTTGAACCCGTGTTCACCCATATTGAGGGTGCATGCTACCACTGCACCACCGGAGCCATCGGTTTGCTACCACTCTTTCTTCAATATAAACTAACGAAGTCGTAAGCAATCAAGCGTTAAAGGGTTTGATCTGGTTAGCAAATAAACACGCAAACCCTCAAAGGTTGGCTGCTAATTGCTGCGATGAATTTATGAAAAAAGGGAGATAACAACGCAGTGGTCTCGGATGTGTAGTGATGGAATGCTCCCCCGGTATGAGTGAAACTGGATCTAACTCTCGTCTGGAGTCGTTCTTTTGCATATATCACTCAGGTCAGTGGTTACAACATCATAACGTTGCTAAGGTGCGGTTAAAATAGAGATACTTAACGATTGCTAGTGGTCGGGGAAAGTTATTTCTTATGCAATTGAGAATTCAATATCGAAGACGATTAAACTAATACTGGCTGACGATACTCATTTCACCTTTTCAGGATGCTAAGAAGGCGAAGCCGCCCAAGTCAGTACTAGATTGAAAGAGCATTGTAAAAACGAATACTAGGTTGAAGAAAAACAACTTAACACTAGTGAAAATTTACATTTTATGTTTGTTTCACAGGGTATCGGCTATTGTAAATTCATTGGAATATCTCGGGAATATTTCCATAAAAAAACTCACGGCAATGCTTGTTGTACAGCATAGAGTCTGCGCTGCGTTGAAGGAAAAGTACCCGCACTGATTTGTCGAAAGTACACGATGTTGCAGCAACACAGTGCCAAGCCACACATTGAAAAGAAGACTAAGGAAAAGTTTTATGGACTGGAGGGAGCCGAGATCTTGCCTCCAGAGAGATCTAGCCTATAATCCAGAAGTTGTGCCGTCCTACTATGGTCCAGCTTCACTCAGTGGAACACTTTCTTCACGGAAGCCGATTTTAGACATTTGATCAAATTGAAAAGGCACGTCAGGAGATTTTGGATTCGAAGCCCAAGGAATGGAGATTTTGATTAGATCCAGAAGTTTGCATGATGGCATTTGTTTTAAAAAATAATTATTGCTGTTTTCAATTGGATTTATTTATAAACTTCAAATTTCAACAAGTCATTGCAACGCGATATTGTTTCACAATTTATTGCCGACGCCATAAGCTGTGGCGCTTAAGTTATAAAGATAATTCCAAATCCGTTTTCGTTCTTTTGCGGAAATTCAACTTTTAAATGTATTCAAAGCAGCATAATATCTCAGTTAAGTTATTGGTACAATTATGTTAATAAAGCAGAACCTTATATTGATCAGTGAAGCGCAATCAAATCGTTTGCGGTTGATTGCTGACATTTCGTTACAATTGTGTTATAGAAAAAGTGGTGGTAAAACGAGTGCCGTTAGTGCATTGATCATCACGCGCCCCCGGGAAAGGTGAAATGCAGATTCGAATTCCAACCGAAGTTCAAAGTTTTGCACATCACTCAACAATATTGAATATGTAATTTTGAAATCGCATCATTGCTAAAAGTGATTAATAAAAAGAGTTAGGGTATATAAAGCAAAACTTTCTACATAGGCATGTTAAGCGCTCAACCGCTCAATTCTATTTGGTGTTGGAAAATCCACGGTCGCTATGAATGACTAGGCGTTGCAGCCAATGTGAAGGCAAAGTTAACGCATGGTCTCCATCTTTAGCTGTGTCGCGACTCGTGCCCATATTTTATGCACATGAAGTTTTATACATTAAAGCAACCTTAGACGAAGTAAACACAGACAGATTAAGAAGAAATGAGAAGTGGAAAACAACATGAATACTTGTGTAATGACAATACATTCATATAATAAACTTTTTCTAGTCGATGAATTTGTTGACCGGTCTCTTTCTTTCGCTGTTGTTTCTCTATCCAATTTTTTTGAGCATTGGTGTCGCACAGATATGCGAATTTATCCCTCCGAGATTCCATTTACTTCAGCTTCACGATGAAATTCACGAATGGATTTGGTGATCTAGTGGTACAATAGTGGAAAAAAATTTGATTCCAAAAAAATGTTAAACACTCCCCATATCCATTACCTGTACTACCTGTTGACCAGCGATTGTCGAGTGACTCGAGCGAATACCAGCAACACTTCCATTTTTCCCTAACGCGTGCTAGAGTAGCCCAAAGGGTCCTCCTCGCTCTAGGGCCTCGCTGAGCATCATATCTCTCTTTTATACCTTTCGTGAAGGAAATCGAGCCAACGGGTCTTGGTCTTCCTCTGGAGCGCTTGACGTCCAGGGGAATTCAGTCGGAAACGGCTCTTGTCCATGTCCGGCCTACCTTATTTTCGGTATTCTAGCGTGTAGAACGGCGTCTCTGATTTTTGATCGTTGACGAAGGTTGGAACTTCGAATCCTTTCTCTTATTCACGAGATACGGGGCACTTCTACCATTGAAGTTTCGACTGCGCGTTCAATAAAGCCAAGTGATCTTTCATCCTGCTTACATAGCGACCAGGTTTCTGGTGTATACGTTAGGGCAGGGATAGTCGTCGAGTCGAAAAGGTGGGCGCGGAGTCGGATGTTCTTTGTTCTCTTCACTACATCTTCGATGCTCTCAAATGTTCCCCAAGCTGCTCGTTTCCTCCTGTTTGACTCTGGAGCTAGGTCGTTCACCATATTGATTTTACGATCTAGGTAGACGTAAGTGGAGCATTCGGAGATTTCCGTTCAGTTTATCGTAAAAGGTGCATTCAAAACCCATCCATTCCTCATGAACATCGTTGTCGTTACATTTAGTTAAAGACCAATCTTTCCACAGGTGTCATCAATATCGGTCAACATTCGTTCCTCTTGGCTGATGCTAGGTGTTATGTGGACGATATCATCAGCAATGCAAAGGTGATTTGATTGTCGACGGCAGTTTTCACTCCCATATCGTCCCATTCTAATGTTCACATGATGTTTTGGAGGGTGGTAGTGAATAATTTTGGCGAAATTGTATCGCCTTGTCGAACTCCTCTTCTTACGTGAATGGTAGTGCTGTTGTAGAATGGAGATATTTTGTTCGTGAAATTCAAATAAAGCTCACGATGGATCATTATCTACCGACGCCCTGGTCATCCAGAGCCTCTATAACCACTTCTGTTTCCACTGAATCAGAGGCTTTCTTCAGATTGAAGAAAGTGAGACACAGTGCTTGTTTACACACTCGTGAAATTCAATGAGTCTTGTAGTCGTGTGGATATGGCTTATGGTACTGAATCCTTCTCGAAGCCCTGCTTATTCGCATGGCTGCCCTTCGTTCACTTTCTGTCAATCCTGTTTATAATGACTCGAGTAAAGAGTTTAAAGACAACGGACAGCAAGCAGATTGGGCGATAACTGCTTATGTCGTGAAGGCCACCCTTTTTGAACAACAACACGGTCTTGTTGGTCACCCATTGAATAGGAACCTTGCCTTCTGACAGGTAGTGAGTAAAGAACCCCCCTAGGGTGTTGGTGAGAACTGGCCGTAGGTTGTTCAGGTGTTCTGGTCTAATCCTGTCTGAACTCGGTGTTGTTCTGTTCTTCACTGACGATATGGCATGTCGTATTTTGGAAGGGATGACCGGTGAAACGACCAATTCATCTTCTTTCAATATATATGACAGTAAGAGGACATGGCCAACGAAGAGATCCGAGTAGCACTGGTGAACGTTTTTTTTCATTGTACTTCTGAAAGATGTAAGTGTCCCGTCAGGGCATAGTAGTGCAATCATCTTGGTCTTATAATTGGCATAGCCTCGCTGGGCTCTGCGACTGCTCTTCCCAGCTTTTGCAGCTTCTGCCATGACTGCTGCTCGTCTCTCCTTGAGGTCTTCTCTTATCGCTTCTTCACAGCGTTTCACAAGGTTGGTCTTAAGGTTTCGGTTGCCTGTATCTCGTGCAATTCCACGTTGGCGTATCAGCTCGAGTGTCTGCAGAGACAAGAGTCTCTTCGTGACTTCAGGGCTCTCGGCTTTCATAGCACTAACGTGAGGATATTCAACAAACCGGTCGTATTCTTCGACGATGTTGTTGAGGACGGTAGCTTCCCAGTAGTCTACTGAGGATTTGAATACATCCCAGTTCATGGTAATTTCGAAACTACGTTGTTCAAATTTAGCGGCTTTCTTCCTTTTCGCGAAAAACGGAACGTTTCGCGAAGGAGGCGATGGTCTGATCCCGAGTAGATCTTAGAAGCAACGGGACATCGGTCAGGTAAAGCCTTCGATATGCTGAGACGTGCCCTATTTTGTTATAATACCTTCTATTTGGAGACTCTCACGTCAACAACTAAGGGTGAGGTTTTTGGAATTGTGAATTACCATGGATAATTTGGGTCGTCATGATAAACTTATATAGCCTCTCACCCTGTTCATTCCATTGTAGACCGTGAGTCGCAATGTGACGTTCTTCAGAGGTTCTTCAAGGTTCAGCTTTCGCATTAAAATCTCCGACAATGACTTTGAAGAATATAGATCTTCTCTGAAAAATTTTTCGAGGTCTATTTGAAACTCTTCTATTACATCTTCGTCATAGCTTGATGTTGAAGCAACGAAGATGGTCCAAGCCGGCATTGAACCACATCGATCCAAACGTAATCGTCAAATGCGGACTGTTAGTTGTTTAAATGAATCGGTGTTCACGGTTAAATTCGATTCAGCGGACACGCCAACGCCACCGATACCTCTATCATCGTATGCCCTAAGAAAAAGACTTCTTCTCCGGTGGCATAAACAGCGTGAAAAGGATGGCGCCTTTTCGTTTTAGCCAGGTCAATGACGTCGTACGGTGACCTTCTTGCTTGATTCAATAGATGTTCTATAGCGGATTCATAAGCAAGTGTCTTTGCATTGAAGGTACAGATCGTCATTTAAGTCCCTCCCAATCTTTGCAGCCTAGTTTAGAACTGGGATTTTAGCAGCCTTTCCGTACTCGTCCTACCTGGCACTGCCTTACCAGGTGCACTTTCAGGGTCAGAGGAATGAGGCCCATACTTGTTACTGTTTTTTAGCAATGTGATACACCACTTATAGCTTGCTGAGCTCTAAACGTAGGGCTGGGTACTCCCGATTACCTTGCCAGTCTCTCTCGGAGGAGCGGGAGGAGCCTATTTTTTGGAGGCGACTCCTAACCGCCTCCTATGTACTTCCCAGTCGTTTGATTGCAAGCTTTTGGCCGACTTGACTCGTAGAAATACATTTTGAGAAGTCGGCGCTGCACAAGCAAGGAGCTCATCCTTGGATCCACCTGCGTCTCTGCACACGGTCGCTTTTGTTTCACATTCATTCCCCTATCCACCAACTGGGGGTACGTCTCGTACCTCCGCGACTAACCGGGCGGGATCCCTCAAACAGGAAGATCCGTGGCCCATATCCTTGAATCACATTAATATTTGCGGCCATATCTGTACCACCGAAGCTGGCAGAGCATTTTCTCTCCTTGCCTTCACCAACGTTTTGACTTGTGTCGCATATTCAACTTTACTGCAGCTTAATATCATTGTCGAACGAGCTAGTTAATGGACGCTAAATTTCCAAAAAATAAGTTTGAGCGATTACAGCTTACACTATGAATGGGTGACATAGTTATCTCCATTTTCCAACGCTCCTATCCGATCAAAATTGAGTAAAGTTAAGTGCTCGCATAATTTCTGCTCATAAACTGTAGCTTCGCTGCCAGATTTCCAGCGGTTTCACTGTCTAGAATACTTCTGTTATTTCACAGATGATAAGGCTAGCAAACCAAAAGCTTCGAGAATACGACATAAACTCCACGAAATTTTCAATTTTTTCAGCTTAATAAGGCAGTGTCACAGTAAAAGTCGTCTAGTAATGGTAACAATAACAGCTCTGCTTGGAGCATGATATTTAGAAGAAGCAGTCATAGTCATCCGCACATTGATGGTATGGAGGAAAATCACATTTGCTTCAAGCCCAGCATCAATGTCATCTATTTGGTGGTTTTTATTGTCATTTGTGTGCTTCTGATCACAAATCACTATCGATTTCGTCGTTGCCGAAGTCATCAGTCACGTCCACTACATGGGACGACGTATCGGCAAAGCTCGAATAATCGCCGTTAAAATCTTTGAGGTAGGTAAAATTTTTTCCTCAAACATCTGCTTTTTTCACTGTGAAGATCTCAGTTCTTCTAGCATTAAATAGTTTTCGTTTTATCTCAAAGATAGCCTGCCAGTGACGTACCATAAGGTGCTCGTTGTTAAGTGCCGGAGAGTGTTTGGGTAGGGTTGAGCATGAGGTTCGGCCTTATACGAACCGCGACTAGCATCACAACCACTCGGCCACTGCTCCCCTCTAGTTTTTAGTCTCTGAAATTTCTGAAAGTATAATATCCGAGCGGGATCTGGGGGAATTTATTGAATCAGAGTGGAAGACAGCTATAAATTCGCAGCCCATGCGAAAGTTATACGTGAAAAAAAATAACTTCTGTTGCCTCCCTCAACTCTTATTGAGGTCCACCCGCGGTAAGCCAACTACTAAATCAGCTTTTTCAAAGAGATGTCTATCATGTACCAATAATGTTCAACTTCGACCACAGTAACATTTCAGTCATTCTACAGCGCATATATTTGCAGAGATGTCCAAGGCAAAAGTCCTTGTTTCAAAAAGAAAGCCGCAATCGAGATCAGATATTACATTCTTATCTGCGCCAATTTTTTTACTTCCATATTTCAGGTAGTGCAACGGTTTGACACGCATCCCCGAATTGGGTGAAGTTTGGGTTTGAATCCCGTCTGACGCAAATGTTTCTTTACACCACTCTACCTTATTGGGTTTATTGTAACATCAACCACCACAATAGGCAGTCAAATAAAATGAATTCTTATTCCACATTTCCCCCAAACTACTGCATATTTTGGCTTATAATGTGCCCAAATGAAATTATTGCATCCACATTTCTGATATATTCTTTGACATCTTTCGTAAAGCGAGTATCGATCTCGAAAATTCAAAGTGTTTTTTGCTCGCTATTTGCAAAAGCAATCATAGGTGCGAAGTCACTGTGTTGCAGAAGGTTAAAGTCCACTAGAGTAGCTTGGGCTGAGAATGAGTCTAATATCTGTGTCTGGAAATCCACTTTAGTGTGAACCATAAGAGAACAGAACGAATTTGTGCCAGCCATATCGTGCCAACTATTTTCTGAGGGATGTACCGTGCATTCGACCTAATCATGCATCATGGAAGGGAATGAATTTATATCTGCCCTAAAAATGGAGGCGATATTGCACCGATGTATTCATTTAGTGTCTATACCCTAATCCAACTCTACCATTTGCCGACCTTTTCGAATATGTGGAGTTTGATGAACCTGGGGCACGGTAACGAATGACTTTGATGATTCTTTTATCCAATACTGCACACCCCTTTCCACTGAACTGCTAGCGCTACAACTAACAATAATGGAAAAATAAAGCGTTTCGTATATTAGATGTGGCTTACTTTGTCCTCACTAGGAAAACAGAATACATGATGCATTCCTGATGTTTGACTGAAAAGAATGAAGGTTTAACAATGATCATTTTTTCTGAAAGATCCAAAAAAATGCCACCATAAGAAACGGTTCCCTGTCAGTGTTTTTATTGCTTTCTTAGATGGCACGATCGCTGAACGTGAACCGAGGAATCATCGGCAAAGAACTTCTAGCATTAATCAATTACAAGCGTTTGCCCGCCTTGGCTTGCTCGGAAAAGTGGATAGCAAGGTTTCTTCTGTCTACTGTTAAAACGAGTGCCGAATAGTGGTAGATACTTATTCTAGACATCGAAAACAATACACGCACATGCGCTTTTTCTCCATTTCTGAAGGACACGGATTTTATGGACAACGTCCCTGCATGGAACCAGTAGACCATACCGTCATCGAAAAACACCTAACACGTGCACCTTGCACTCTCTTATCAGCTCCCATATAACAACTATTATTTCTTTTTGTTCCCATAAGAACTATGGACAAGGAGAGGACTTTGGGTGCCTCTGTTGATTGTAAGCACAGTTGAAATTTACAGTAAGTTGTTACCTTTCACAACTCATTGATTCGCACAAGTAAATTTACTCATCTTAAGAAGATGGATGGGTTATAGAAAACTCTATGGCTGCAGTGGTATGCATGGTAAGCATGCTTCTATTTTCTATACTTTACTATGGCATACCACATTGTTGCTAGCATTCGAAAGTGTTTTGCAATTTGTGGTTACTGTTACCTTTCTTTGTACTTTTTATTTCATACGACAATTATGATTTGCAATTCGGTTGAAAATGAAGTATAGATGAATAATCGGTCAAGTGATTAATCACAATGTCACTTCGTTATAGAGAATTTTTGTGATATACCAAGCTAGAGAACAGCTCTCCATGGACCAGTCCTAGCACACCTAGCTCGGATCACCAAAATTATCCTTTCGAAAACTTTTGCTATGATATTCCATCTTTTAACAACGACAATATCTTTTCAACGCCAGTTTATCAATTAAATTCCTTTATATCCAATGCGGCGCGCGCCAATGTTGCCAGGTTGGAAAGAGGCTTTTGGGGCACCTTATTGAGCATGACATAAACTCCCATGCATATCACGGGAATATTTGAGTTGTTCATATAAAGTTTCCACTGACGGCCCAGATATTAATCGTCTTTATTTTCTTTGTTACAAACCTCCGAGATGTCCAACGATACAATCAAAGTGCGTGTTTCATTGCGTCATTACTGGAGAAAGGTCTTTATCAGCGAGCTGCAGTGGACATGAAATCAATGAAGTTGAAATAGAGGGCTCACAGAGCAAATCTGCTGCTGGACCATGGTTTCAACGCTTTTCAATGCCGGAGATATTGACCTCGAAGACATGCTTTGTTCAGAACGTCCAACAAAGTTGAACAACGAAGATTTGATTGCTGCTTCGGAAGATGAGCCGTCGGGTTCTTTTATTCGATATAGAAGGAATGATATTCGACGAGATCCGAAACTTGGCGGACCGAAGGCAGAAAGTCATACAGCACAATGGCCTTCATTTTAAAAAATAGTTATTATTGTTTTTGTTTCGAAATCATGCATAATTTTGCGTCAGCCGGGATTCGAACCCAGATCTCACTCTTTACGGGAGCGTATGCTAACCGTTGCACTACCGACGCTCGTTTTGCACAGCACTCCTATTTAGCACTATCGGTAGTGCAACGGTTAGCATACGCTCCCGGAAAGAGTGAGATCTGAGTTCGAATCCCGGCTGACGCAAACGTTTTTGCACAGTACTCCACATATTGTGTATACTAATAACATCATACCACTGCAAGTGGCAGTCAAAATAGAAAGAATTATGACTGATTATCATGCATAATTTTGCAACTGCTTACAAGTGTCACAGAATTTCCTTCCAACCTACTAATTGCCTGACATGCGACGCGACAATTGACGCATTTGATGCGTAACGTGTTAAAGTATAACTGACAAAGTCAGTGGCACTATCTGGCTTCGCTCATTGATCACCAAGGTTGAGGATACGCAGATAACGGTGAAAGAAGAGCAATGTATAAGTTAGATATCAGTCAAGATGCACGAATCTTTCAGTATTCGTAACTTATTTCTACGCGATAAATGACAGTTAATTGAATCTTAAGTTTTAGAAATTACTAATGTCACGTTGAGATTAGATGGAAAACTTAAGAAATAGTCTGATGGCGATATAGAAATCTTGCGGAAACGGAAATTCTGAAGATACCAGACATTAGTGCTTTAACTAATTATGAAGAAGGTTTTCGGAAGTGTTTTCGGATCATCGCGCTTTCTGATGGGGAAAGAGCCGCCAAAAGATCAGAGTAAAAATTATCCTCGTGCCAGCTAACAACATGCCAAAATGATGAAAGCCATTATGCGGTTGAAACTAAGATTATTGTACAATTACTCCGAAATGCCACAGATAAAAGTCTTTTATAGACAAAAGGGGTTCGCGCTGAGAATAGTACTTGATAGTAATTTTGGTGATTTCTGGTAATTTTGTCATTTTAGTGATCAATCGTAATTTTTATTTCTTCTCAGTTATATTTCTTCTTTTTTTCTTATTTTTTAATCTTAGTAAATATTATTTCATCCCTTCTGCCACTATTCTTCATAGCTTCGAAAGAGCACAATGTGATGTTAAAATTGTTGATTGAAAAACGACATGAATAAAATGACTTTAACAAGGAAGGAATTGCAAACAGAAGTTAATGTTATTTTTATTGTTATTTGATGTCTAAGATTTCAAAAAAAAATTGAAACTGACGGTGCGTACTTTGAATAACGCTGCTGAGCAGTTTTAATGCCTTCCGGTAAATAAATTTAGTGTTTAATGCTCTGGTGCCAAAACTTATGGGCAAACCTGATAGTTTCGACTCAGTGTAAGTTCATAGTGCACGTCATCACGTCTCGAGTTGAAAGTTCAACATTTTGGTAGAGGTGTCAATTGCAATGATCCCAAATTTGACTGAAAAAGTTGGAGTTTGATTGAGCAGGATAAATCAACCAACAGAAAAAGCTGAAGTCAATTTCAAACATTCCGCTCGAAATCTTCAATTTGGACAACCAACTTTTTAGGAATCAACTAAAAACCGATAAGACAATTGAAAATGAATACCCAATATGTTATCAGGGAAAGCAAAGTGATGATTACTTGGTCATCTAAAGTAGAACTTATTTCTAACAATTCCACTTTGTTGACTGGTTGAGGATAGAAGTTAAAGAAGAACTTGTGCGAGAGTCGTGCCATCTTGCTGACGCATCTTAATTTCGATGGGGATTTTTTCGTCTAAAGCACATCCTGGTGAACCAGTAAGTCGTTTCGATCTCCAACTTAAAAGCTTATAAAGTTTGATATAATTTTTTTGAATGTTCAAAGTCTTACCGTGCTTATTGCGCCAAAGCTACACACCTGTTTCGGTGGCCTCCCTCCTTGTTACAACGTAGAGCTTAATGTGAGGCGTGGGCCACTGACGAAGAGGGCGAGACGTCCGAAACACGTGTATGGCTCTGGTGTAATAACCTCGGTAAGGCTTCAAAACATTCGTGAGAATTATATTGAAAGTTTAGTGTGAGGTTGAAAACCAGTCGGTGCTAGGGAACCTATGACATTATTCTATTCCTACTTGTTGCCCAATGTTGTAAATTAGATTCACCGCACGGCTAAAGGACATGCTCATTTCACCATCTATCCGAACTACTGCAAAATAGGAATAAAATACAGAGGTTTTGTTGTCCTTCCCGGAGTTAACTAACCTTGACAGTTTATAATGCTTCTCTATTGATGTGACACTGCATAATTATACCTTTTACGAATGGCTGATGCTTTTCTGACCATACTGTTACACCATTCATCTGGTCTTTAGATCATTCATAAGGGTATGAACACCATAGTGCCCTAAGCAGTCTGGATCTTTACAGCAAATTCTACAAGCTATGCTAAATGAACAACGATTGTATCCTAGAATTTCGTCCTCAAAATTCTTCCTTTTCATTCCTAAGATTATTTTCGGAGGGCACAAAACATACGAACCGAACAATAGAACGATGCCATAAGCCCGGTCAGTACGGATTTATTTATCACTGCTTACTAATGTGATAAGGATGCAAAGTGTTTCGAGCCGTTAGTCTAGGGCTACACAGGCGCCTGTTTCGTCCTACTGGGAATCATCAATAGCACCCTCCCTCGGTTCAACCGATCCCCTGAAGCTAAATGATTCTACACTGAAATCGACACATAAGTTGAAAAAAATGATTCATTGTGAAAACTGCTTAATTAACAAAGATTCATATAGTTGCACATAGAAATGGCGTCTAACGCTTTTGTGATCGTAGCTGTAGATTTTGGCATATTCGCCCCCTTCGATTTTGACATTTGAAATTACTTTTGAAGGCTTTATCAGTCTTTTTGGGAACAATATCACTTGGTGAATCAGGAATAGAACGATGAGGTCAAGAACTTATCTAACCGTGAAGTTATGATCATTGATTAGACAATAAATACTGAGATCAATAAGGTGACCTGTTATATTGTGAATACTTTGAAGGGTTTAAGGGAACGATTCGAATGATGGTTTCTTGCCCTGACCAACGCCAGCAGTTACAAATAAGTTATATATAGTGTCCACCACCAGCACTATATTTCACGTCAATCGTTTTAAAATTGTTCTTTTGTACATTGCTAGAAGGAAATAGTTTTGTATTAAATGATTAGCACTAGTCAAATCTATAAATTATTGAGCGAACACTTGTTATGATTTAAAAGCTTGTTAAAAGTAGACCGATAAAGCTTGGTGATATTTCCTGATGCAGACTGATAGCATCACTCAAGTGAAAATCGAATGATTACTAGATATAATCGTAAGAATACTGAGATGGGAACAAAACACAGACTGGGCCTCGAACTGGTGATCACCCTTTGTAGAGGCTCATGCGTTAAGCACTGCACATTCAAGGTCCTCTCCCTGGCTAACTCTCAGGCACTTCATTTGATGAGTGATGTCTGATGATACGCATAAAATTAAAAAATACTGAGAGAAAGGCCGAACAAGGATCTCAGCGATGCAATGGGTGAAACGTTGACTTCTGGAAAGGGTTATCGATGATTCGCAGCCCTTATGAGCCCTGCTCGTGCCTTAGCATTCTTATGGTAGGATACCATCGTAGTCTGCCATCAATGAGACAGCTCAAAAAGAGTGAAAAGTTTGTAAGTAATAACTAGTTAGTTATTAATGGTTTTAGAATAGAAAGAAGCTCGAATGTAATTGGAATTTCCTAAAAAAATTTCCTATAATTCACATTTCGAAACTGATTTTTCAAAACCCCTGATGCGTCATATCTTAGGCCCTTTCGATCACCTAATCAAGAAAAAATCAAAGACGAGGATTCTCCTACAAACTTTGATTCTATGGCAGATGCCTGTCATATTTTGCCATTTCTCATTCGATATTTTTTTGAGAGCAAATGGGACCCCTGTACTGGAACTCAAAATTGAGGCAAGAGATGCCTTTAGGAGAAGAATGTAGAGTATATTAAACATCACTTATCGTATACTATCGAAACATGCTGTCAAACAAAGGAAAAACTAATTTCAAAAAGTGTAGCAATTGTTGGGATTCTATAGGTATTTATTTGAGATCCTTTAGAGAACAATTGCGGAGGCAAAAGCTGAAATATCAAATGTTCTTCAGAAAAAAACAGTGGGTTGTCTATGTCAATATTCGAAATAGAAAGTTACACTGATGAAAAACGAAAACTGTATTCAAAACGAAGGCTTGTAGGAACATTATGAGGAAATTAACAAATTGAGGGTGGCAGACAGGGCAAAATGGAAGTATTTCAATAAGAGAGTAGAGGAGCTGGAGGCGGTGGTAAGTATCCTTAACGCCTACTTGTCTCTAACTTAATGTTGGTCATACGTCGTTGAACAGGCTTACACAAATATGAAAGCATGAAAACTTGAAAGTCTGGAAAAAAATGATTTTTCAAAATATGTTGTTTGTTGGTGAAATGATTGCCTATAGAAAGCCCACGCTCTGAAGAAAGAGCGCAAACGCCAAAGGGAACGTGAACGAGCCAAGAAAATTGAACAGCTTGAAACATGTAAGTCTTTTCGAGGATTCACACAGGAGTCTCCCAACAATTCTTTCTGCTCAGCATGAGATAGGGAATAATGATTCTGCTGCATATTGTGACGAATATTGCTATCAGTTCGTTAAATCAGTAGTTGACCAGAATTTCATTGCGCACCTTTCAGCCACGTTCAGCAAAGAACTTGTTATTACTCCGTATGAAACAAAGCCACCACCAGCAGCAACCCGCATATTGGAGTTTGTTGTGTTCCATTAATACTTAGAAACTTTTTCCTTACTAGAAGAAAAGAAACTCTCTTTCAGAGATAAGTCGGGACAGAAAAGGAAGACCGGGTCAGGCAATTCTTTAGGCAATCAAAAAGCGGGCAAATCGCATTCGTCCAGTATACCGCTCAACTCATTGGTGAGTTTCTGCAAAGCTCAATCATCTCATTACCCGCAAATTCCCACTTTCAGTATTTTGACAAGTGAAAGCTTTATTAAAAATCGATCAAATACGTTGGCAACTCGGCAAATTGAACGCGAAAATGAAGAATCTTCCAAAATCAGTTTAACTCAGATCAAAACCAATGATTACATAGTGAAAGTGAACTAAAGAGTTTGTATTTCACAATATCACCATACTGTCGCTGTTTGTAATGAACTAGCCAATTATGCTTATGGGGAAATTTCAAAGGTAACTCTCAACCGATCTCTTTATCATTCTCTGACTAACTATGCTCTTGTTTACAACAAGCATTCTGTTCATCCTCTGCTTCTCTGCAGCCTTCTCGTCTCTAAACTGGAACCCTCAAAAGGAAACACTGAAGGAGGTGAGTTAAGCTGAAACTCTACTTTACGTCGGATAATTTCGGGCACAAAGTGATATATCGACTGCTAGAGTGAAATCGAATAGCGATACTAAGAGGAAGAACGTCAATACAAATGATTCGGCGATGAGTGTAAGAAAATTTCTTTCCTTCAAACGACCGTTTTTCACTATTCTTTTCTGTCCGTATTTGTTATCTCGCATCTCATTATACTTACACTTTACAGATATCATTTGTCGCTTTGTTAGGCAAACAATACTAGCTTGATTGTGTAGTTATAAACTTGGTACTGCTTTGCATCCCATAAAACATCAAGATTTTGTTGGTAACAGGAGAGTGAAGTTTGAATGGTTGTACTCACATGATTTTAACCTTTTCGTGATGGCATGATATGTTTTCATACCCTGATTATTCGTCGGCTGTTAGAATACTATATGAGGTTTCTTTGAAAACCTTCGTGGTGCCTTGTAGCAACAAAAATAAAATTTTGCTTTCGAACTCGTATTCCTTTGTTCTCTCGGCTCGAGTAAGTGGGGGACTTCATCTAGACTGATGGCAGCAACTCCATAATCCAAATAAAGACTTCTAAAGCTATACATGTTTGAGAAGGTTTCCATAGGGAGCTTGAAAAACCATAAGATGATTAGATTTCACCCTCGGAGTGGTTCGCGCTGCTTGAACTTCGTAGCGGGTTCACTTGGTAATATAAAACAAAAATGAAAACATGATTTATACATAACAATGCAGCAAAGTTCTCCAGCAATTCTGCAGATGTCTTAACTCCTGAAGGACACAAGTAATCGTAAATTGTTGAGAGTAATCAATGATTTGACAAGATAAGCAGTGCGCAGTATTATTTTTGACAAACTTCTCAAGTTCTCTTTCTTCATTTACTTCAGATATGAATCACATATGTACAAACACTTGGAAGGATGTATGGAAAAGCATGGATTACCAAAGTGATACAAGAAACATAAAAGCTGTTTTCAGAACAGTAAAAGGAAATTTTTTGGATAACGAAATTTATTCGCCGCTCGTTATTCACATTGCGTGCAGTGACTTCAACTAGCGTGCTAAAAAGGATCAGAATTTCGACATTTAGTTGGATATTCGCTTTCCGTTTCAAAAGGATTTATTTTTTATGCCACTCTGAAATATCACAGTTCAGTCTAGATGCACACGTACTCCTGGTGCATATTGAACCTCTATGTGCGTGGAAGTCATCGAGGGTGGAACGTAAATTCCTTCAAATTTTTACAGTTCCCTGTGAGAACCTTTTCAGGAGCTGAATCTGTTTTCAATTTCACCATTTCTCAGGCTATCAAGTAGCTGAATGTCTGACTGTGAGCCAAACATAGATGCCAGTTTTGCAAATAAGCGTCGAAGGTAGAGCTCAAAATTCTTCTAGCTGTTACATCGTAGAAATTAGCCGTTTTTAGACTAAAGCGTAGTATAGCAATCAACGTTTCTCAAGGTGCTGAGTGATCTTAAAAAGTTTGGGGAAAATCTCAGTCCATCAAAAAGGGCAACAAACCATGGAGCACCAAAGAGATGTACGCCATCTCCAAAAGATTAGTCAGTTCAGTGATATGTGGTTCCTCGAATCAGCTGACGAATGCTGAAATTGAGTAATCAAACTTCTATGCAAAAATTACTAATGCACCGTTTCGTACACTATATTCATATGCACTGATTATTGGTTCTGCAGGTGACTCGAAAAACAATATTCCGATAAGCCAATTCGTACTTGGTCACTCCTCATTTTTAAAGATGAAAGCAGTAGATCCTTATTTCCATGCCATCTTCTTCTACAGTATATGTGACAATCTCAGAAAAGCTTAAACTGGATTCAGAGAAAAGTTTCTATATTGTTGATAGTCTCCTCTTGCATTTGCGTTGTACAACGGCGAAAATCTATGAATCTTACGCATAAATCACGTTTGAAACTCTCAACAAAGTAGTAATCACGATCTAACACAATTCCTTGAAAAGATATTGTCCCACTGCGGGCAATTTAGGATGCAACAAAAGCTTCAGCAGTCTTTTCAAGTAGAAGAAAGCATTATGAAGAAAAATCTCACGAAGAAAGACCTAAACCTAAATCGAATCGTCAAAGAGAAGATCTATTTGTTCACATCGACATGCAAGCGGTTAGTATGTCAAGAATTTCTCAAAAGTGCTGCAGAAATCTCTTTCAGTGATTGGCATAATCAAACAGATCATTTCCATTTATAGAATACCAGAATGCAAGCACTCTTTCCTCGTGTGGACGGTTTACAAGTAGCGAAACTCGTCGCCGTTCCAATCGTGCATGAACATACAGATGTGAGTCAGCGACTGAAACATTTTTAAGGCATCATCCCCTCCTCATTCGGCATGAAACTCGTGCAATGTTGAAGATTTACCTAATTTTTATTACTTCACCTAAATCACCTGTCGTCCCATCGGTTGTCGGATGACTCGAGCGGGTACCAGCAACGCTTTCAAATTTCCCTATCGTCTGCAAGAGCAATTCAGTGGATCCTCTTCGCTGGGTGAACTCGCTGAGCATCATGTCTTTCTTCTAGGCTTTCGCTGAAGAAATTGGTCCATTGTGTCAATGGTCTTCTATGCAGTACTCAACACCCCGAGGGCATCAGTCGATAACGTCTCTTGTCTATCGATTGTCGTTGAAGCGCACTACGTTTGCTGCGCATCTTATTTTCGATAGTCTGGCCTGTTTTATTACTTAATTCAGTGCAGTTCGAAGTGATGTTACTGTCAATAACACAAGTGTCTTTCGATGTTGTCTTAAATGATCGCAAAAATTATTAATAGTTGAATACGTAAAGATAATAACAATCAAAGCTGTTAGCTTTCAATGTCATTTCAAGACGTAGTGTTGATGCTTCTCCTTACTTTATAATGTTATACATGAAGCTCAATTGTTTTAGAGTGAATCAAGTGAACGTTTAGCAAAAAATCGACCTCTACCGCAGAAACCTCAAACTCACAAGGTATTTCGGCATATTACATTGCTCATGGGAAAAGTGCTAGGGCTGTATATCACTGAGATTTTGATAGTAGTCACTACATTAAAAAAAAATGTAGCATTCCAGGGAGAATTTGTGGTTAGACGCAGATCACTCATTTATGCGCTGGTATTTTTAGGAATCTGCTAAGCGACTAGCCTTCGCTGATTTTACCTCAAACGGTAAGCCAATATTTGTGGTATCATTACATTTAATCTCTCTCACTACTGAACAGATTGAAAGCACCTTTATCTTTAGATCAAAAACGTTTCAAGAACGCAGCCAGCCATAAAAAGCGGGAAGGAAG
>JAHQIW010002697.1:0-24889 GCA_019055375.1 Parelaphostrongylus tenuis
TCGCAACCATCCAAAGGCTGAAACTTTCGGCAACAGCCCCAGGTCCCCGGTTCGCCAAAAGCCTTTTTTTATTGTTGCTACAAAAGGAGATTTCTAATGTTTATTTCTCTCTGGACAGTCTCTCTTTGGACTATTAATGACCATTCGAAAGCGTAATCGTTTGTGATTACAATGCAGTGATCTTGAAAAGACCGTTTCTTTAAAACGCAGCAGGGAGAACAAACTGAATTCCCATCTACGACTAAGGAGGTTTTTGACCAATTCATGTGCGACTCGCTGAGGCAACCACTCGATGACGCGAAAATCATCGATTTTTCCGGCATATGAACTCGTTGGAGCGCATGTGGCGCAGTGGTTAGAGGTGCTCTGCGTCACACACGAGGTCAATGGTTCGATCTCGCGCTCATGGCTCACCAAGCCATCCATCCCTCCGAGGTCGGTAAATTGGTACCAGGCAGGTCTCAGACTTGTCTGGGAGGATAAGCGGCACTGACTCGGTTTAGCGGGAGGCCCACCGCGACTCATTGTAAAGGCCAGATATGCATTCAATCACCTCAAAACGAAGTTAAAAATTGAAGTCGAATGCATGGTGCATCCCTCAGGGATTGATCAACGCCGAGAGCTTTATCCTCTATGAACTCGTTGAGATGTGTCGCGTCAGCAGTTCACGTGGCTGCCTCACGCACGCGCCCGTGGATTGGCCAATTATTCTCTGACCGTAGGAGAGAATTCACCTTATTTTACTTATTGCGTTTCAGAGAAGCGGTCTTTCTGAGATATAAGCACAGCGTTGGAATTAGAAATCATCACGCTATTGAATGATTGCCAGTAGTCCAAAGAGAGCGATCTATTCGGCGAAAAATAAGCACATGAGATTTCCTTTCTTTAGCAACGTCTAAAATAGGGCTGAAGCCTGAAGTCTTAGCTTTAAAATGATTACTAAAACTCCTATGAAAAGCTCTTCTCCAGGGAATGTGATAGGTTTTTGATTTGTCCTCTTATAACCGCATAGTACCTGTTCCAGCTCTCAGCCATCGGTGAATTGCTACCAGATTGTTGGGACTTAGCTATACCGACCTGTTAGACCGGCAGATCACTGGGAATCACTGTGAAGGCCAACATACATTCACTCACTGCAAGCTACGCCGGATGAGGCGAATGTGCGATGCATACTTCAGAGAGCACTCAAAGCCGAGGACTTTATTCTTTTTATCCTCTTACCACACACACGTTTCATCAAGAGACACTAATTTCGACTGAAAGCTGAAGTCATAATTTTGCATTTGCTTTGCTTTACAAATTGGAGATTTGCGAATTGCTGCCAAATACCTGTAGATTGCAATTCTCTCCATCGTTTTTGTGCATCAGTCACATAGGAGCGGCACCGTCCAAAATGCCCCGACACGCGTGAGTCATTTGTCACTGTCTCGCGCATGAACCCATATTTTAAATCTGGTCAATAAAAGTTTGTCTTAACGTCGAGGTTTTGTCCTGTTCCTTTACAGCTCATGAAGTGAAAGCCCTTCGTGAAATTCGTCATCTTCGGCGTACAACAGGATTAATTATACCGCGCCTACCGTTTCAGAGGGTCGTGCGAGACGTTGCCAGAGAGGTATTAATATCCGTGTAAAGTTTGCTTGTAATGTGGTATTATATACGGAATTGCTGCAGGTGTTGAAGAAGCGTAATATCAATGAGGAATTCAATTGGAACGCCAACGCTCTATTGGCTCTACAGGTGAGATGTTATAATTCATTAACCTCTTGACCACCGCGTAATTTAGCGATAGACCACGGTTTGTGACACTGCGCGCGGCAAGCAGATGGTACTGGCTTTTGTTAGTAAAAATGAAACCACATTTTTGCCGTGCGATTGTCTCTTGCAGTGTAAGAGGTTAGCGTGATAGTCATTAGGTTGATATGTTTGCAACTAGCACCCTTAGAATCCGTTGAAACATGCAGGGCCACAGTTTGTAATATTCTTTGTGGTTCCTCTGAGTTGCCTATTTCAGGTTGCTACCGAGGTGTATTTGACATGTTTCTTCGAGGACACTAATCTTGCGGCAGTACATGCCCGTCGTGTCACAATAGTGCCAAAAGACGTGCAGTTAGTGCGAAGACTTCACGGTGAAAATGTCACAATGTCGACTACTTCGAAAGGAAGAAGGCATTAATGATCGAGTCCGTATAGTCATTTGTTGAATGTGTCTGTGTTAGGTATAATATAAGGTACAATAACTGTATCATACCATGCTAATGTGGCAAAATCGCAAAAGTTAACGTGGAAATGTTCTTTCCCGTCGATATCCCTCTGTCTCCGCTTCTCTGATATTCTATCTTGTTCTGAATAAATTTTTAAAAGTTTGGTGTGGTGTTTAATGATTCCAAAACCACTGAATTTTCTGCAGTTTCCGTGTGGCATCATCTCATTGAAGTAGATCATGCCCAGTAGAGCTATAGAAGATTGGGTGCCTTTCAAACCATGCGTTAGAAGAAATAATTTGTCACCAAACTCTGGTTTGTTACGGTGCGATGTTGTAGAAGTTTATCGGAATTAATGGTACTCAGAAGTCTACAGAATTTAATGGACAGTACGGAGCGTTTTCAGCCACCCGAATAATTTTTCTCTCCAACATGCTTTCTTCCACCTTTTTTCTGGCCGTTTCTACTTCTCCTATATTGTGTCCTTCAGTCTACCAACCGTAGTCCATCGACTGAAAAAAATGGTGATAACACAACATCACTAGCTATTTTTATAACGTCTCCCTCTTCATAGTGGCCAGTGTGAAGCGTGTGCCTCTGATGAAGCGAGCGAAACCGTCGGAACGTGCGTAAAGCACTAACGTACCAATCTTGGAAGGGCTATGAACATCCTGAAAGACTATATTGGACGTGTCCAGTGATGTAGAGTGGTTTCCAAAACTTTTCGCGTCAGACGGGGCTCAAAACCAGCTTTAACTCTGGTCGGGAGAGCGTGATCTAACCCGTTGCACTACTGGCGCTCATTTTGTCATCACTCTTTCTACGCCACAGCGCATCTATCTGTCAGCAACCAACTGTCAACAGTTGGCTCAGGTACTCGGTATCTGCATGGAACCTAATCACGCTGAAAGATATTGAGTATTAGTTAATAAAATCGAATTCTTTTCATCTAAACGCTTTTATCGGTAATATATATTGAATGTTGATAGCGAGGATAAGCATTCGATGGGATGGATGACTAAAGCTGTGTTCCTCGAACCTAAGTTGTCACAGGCTACTTTCGAAGTAAGAAGCGTTTGCATCTACTTTCATGAAGTTATGGGACATATTTATATTGGCTCTTATATTACTGTTTACATTTAACTTAATTGAAATGTGGTGCTTTTATACTGTTAACTTTCCGAATTCATTGCGCATTTTTACAATGATTGTAACTGCGTTGCTTCAGTGAGTTAGAAATGCTCTGGTGCGCTTTGAATAGATGAATTGTAACTATCAACAGATGAAATGTTTGATGTTATTTAGAGCAGATTCGTGCTTAGAACATCATTCCAGTGCAATGGTAATGTTACTGAAACGAAGGAAAAAGAGTCCGAAACGACAGTAGTTTTTCTTCGGAACGATTGGGCTGGCATGAAATTATACGAAATTTCCTGCTCATGTTAATTATTTTTCATGCGTTTAAGTTTCTATTCTTACTATCGTTTAGAGAAGTTTCTTGCGGTTATTTTGATATTCTACATTTATGCATCTGTTGTAAGATGAGATTGCTCAGGAGCAAAAACGACTGTTAATGCTACACGAGTATCGTTTGGGTTCAAGCGATGCTTTGGCACGCAACGATGCTCGTGGCGCATCAAAAATCGGTTTCGCTCTCGGAACAATTCCGTCTTTGAACGGATCTGTATGCGTTATATATCAAAACAACCGCAAGAAGCTGCTCTAAAGCGATATCAAGAACAGGAACATAAGCGCATGAAAATAAGCAACAAAAACAAAAAAGTTTTCGCAAAATTTATTGCCGACCCACTCTGCTGTGTCACTTTTTGAAATCTCGTGCGAAACATAGGAACACGAGGTCAACTAATGTACTCCGATGATCAGCATGAATTCGTATTATTTTTGTTGCGTTGACGAAATGAAGAAAAAGTTGAAATATGCAAGATTCTTTTCGGTGCCCCACTTGATTCCAGCGATATGAACGTCTACGACTGCTCCAGCTATGTTAATTTATGTCGTGAATTCAACCACAAACAGAAAAAAGGTTATCATAAAGCCAAATACACCTGATCTGTCACACCTTCTAGTTCACAGTAAACCTCGGACAACTGATTACTACGTAGTAAGTATGGAACTTTGGTGACGTTTATCGAAATAAAGACAGAAGTGATTTTATGAAGGCAGAGCCACAGTATCATAACAGTCATCGAGTTGCTCGTAGAAATACCCTGTATCAGGTGGGTATGAAGTGGAAAATCCTGATTGGTCACTTGTCAGAATGCTAAATTTTGAAAAAAAAAAAACCGGGCACGTGGTGGTACTTGGCGAAAACACACTATCCACACCTGTTCCCAACTGAGTTATATGAGATGTCAAGCGCACAACAGTAATGCGACAGGCATCCTCCACTGATTCTGCGACCGAGCATTTTGACGTCACGTGACACATGAAATGAGCGATAACTATTTCATCGGCTATTTTCTAAAACCTCGCTTTAGAACCTTACTATATTTCGACAAACTTCTCTTAAGCCTTCCAAGGTTTGACATGGTCGGTGGCTTGCGTGCGCTTCGGCCGCATCGCCATCTTCAGAGCCACGTTCCCATATTAGAGATGAGTGAATAGAATATTAAGACCAAACAACATCAAATGTTGTCTGAATCGTTTTAGAGTCAAGTTGCTGCGGCCTTCTACCAAATAAATTCGCATATTTGGGAAACAGTCAATAGAATGGCAGGGTTTATCTTATTAATAAAAAGCCGCAGGCTGTCGACTGTGAAACGACCTGGGCAACAATTCTTGTTGTCCGGTATCAATAATGTTCGGCCTTCTCATTTCTAACAGGGCTGAGTGGCTCTGAAGATGACGATGCCGCCGAAATGTACGTAAGCCACTGACCATATCAAACTTGAAAGAAGTCTTCAACAGTCTTGACTGGTAATGATCGAATAGCAGAGCAGTTAATGCTTGCTCGCAATTTTAGTGACAAGAACTCTTGATCTTGCTCGGACGGTTTGTCTTCATATATCTTACAAGCCTCACTACTTTCTTCACAACTTCTTCGTCTTATATCTGCAATCCGCATATGCGCTATAGTTCATGTGTTGGTGCCAGTGTGAATTGAAGATAAAAAGGATAAAAGGATAAAGGATAAAGCTCTCGGCGTTGATCAATCCCTAAGGGATGCGCCTTGCATTCCACTTCAATTTTTAACTTCGTTTGAGGTGATTGAATGCACATCTGGCCTATACAATGACTCGCGTTGGCCTCCCGCTGAACCGAATCAGTGCTGCTTATCCTCCCAGACAAGTCTGCGACCTGTCTGGTACCAATTTACCGACCCCGGAGAGATGGACGGCTTGGTGAGCCATGAGCGCGAGATCGAACCAGTGACCTCGTGTGCGACGCAGGGTACCTCTAACCACTGCGCCACATGCGCTCAAATTGAAGATAAGCGATTGAAAATTAATTTTGAGAACAGCCGATTTATACGGGTATATCGTGGAGTATTCAGTACTTCAATTCATCGTTGACCTCCCGAAAATGATGTCTTGATGCTTGAATAGTTTTTGTAATGTTTGAAGTACTTTCAGAATAGAACACCAAGATGGAATAACCGTTACAAGAAAAGCATGATCAGGTCCACCAATATCAGCATACTGCTCACTGACGACTTCTATTCCGAAATAACTCAAAAAAAATAAAACCAAGTTTTTTGCTCAACTACTTATCTATATCCATCAAAAAAATTATATAGGTCATGATCTATATGTTTATTTACCACATCCACACGATCACAAGACTCATTGAAGTTTCGCGAGAGTCCAAACAACCACTCTGTCTCACTTTTATCGATCTGAAAAAAGCCTTTGATTCAGTGGAAACAGAAGCGGTTATAGAGGCTCTGGATAACCAGGGCGTCCCTACTCGGTACATAATGATCCTTCGTGAGCTTTATAAAGATTTCACGACCAGAATATCTCCATTCTACAACAATATCACCATTGACGTAAGAAGAGGGGTTCGACGAGGCGATACAATATCGCCAAAACTATTCACTGCCACCCTGCAAAACGTCATGCGAACATTAGAATGGGACGAAATGGGAGTGAAAATTGACGGTCGACAATTAAACCATCTTCGCTTTGCTGACGATATCGTTCTCATAACACCAAACATCAGCCAAGCGGAACGAATGTTGACTGATTTCGATAACGCCTGTGGAAAGACCGGTTTTCAACTGAATCTAACGAAAACAATGTTCATGAGGAACGGATGGATTTCTAATGCCCCGTTCACGCTCAACGGAACGACAATCTCCGAATGCTCCAGTTACGTCTATCTAGGTCGTGAAATCAACATGATGAACGACCTAGCCCCAGAGTTGAGCAGGAGGAAACGAGCGGCTTGGGGAACGTTTAAGAGCATCGAAGATGTAGTGAAGAGGACAAAGAACATCCGACTCCGTGCCCACCTTTTCGACTCGACAATTATCCCTGCCCTGACGTATGCAGCAGAAACCTGGTCGCTACGTAAGCAGGATGAAAGATCACTTGCCGTTATCGAACGCGCAGTCGAAAGGTCGATGCTAGGAGTATCCCGCATCTTGCAAATGAGAGAAAGGATCCGAAGTTCCGAGCTACGTCAACGGTCGAAAATCAGAGACGCCGTTCTACACGTCAGGTTATCGAAAATAAGGTGGGCCGGACACGTGATGCGCTTCAACGACAACCGATGGACGAGAGCCGTTACCGACTGGATTCCTCGGGACGTCAAGCGCTCTGAAGGAAGACCACTGACCCGTTGGTCCGATTTCTTCACGAAAGCGATGGAAGAAAGATATGATGCTCAGCGAATTCCTAGAGTGAGGAGGACCCACTGGGCTACTCTTGCACGCGATAGGGAAAAATGGAAGAGTTACTGGTACCCGCTCGAGTCACTCGACGATCAACGGGACGACAGGTGATACAGGTGATACAGGTGATCTATATGTTATAATCAAGACGAAATGCATCGATATCAAGGCATTAGACATTATGAGGAAGCAGTTGCGCCAATTGTTAGCCATCGACCTAACTAGCTTAAGTAATTACCAATATTGTATCAAACTTTATCCGTGCAAAAGGCTATTATTTAGTTATCCACATAAGAACGACTTTTAGTGCGAGTTTGTTGCTCTTTGTAAGTTTGCAGTTTTTTTGCCAATGTGATCCATTCAATAGGCGTTTACCAAGTGGAATTGTGGTATGAACTCATTATCAACGTAATTATAGGTGATGGAAATGCAACGCTTTACTTTTTATTTGCTGCCTAATATTTTTTATCGCAGAATGCTACGTATGCAACCGTAGAAATGCACAGATGTGAGCAAGGACAAAACATCAAGTGGACTTCGAACCTGCAATTGCTTTTTCCAGAGGCTCATGTGCTACTTACTGTACGACTAAGGTTCTCTTGCATGCCTTCTATGTAAAGGCATTGGTAGAGCAGTTAAAGACACAGAAGTGTTAATACTAAAAGACAAAACACACGCTGAACAGTATTCAGGAATGTGCCTTTGAAAACGTTACAGTTTCTACGTTATAATTCTCACGGCATTCTATACTCGTTTTGAGAGTTGTGGTGAAAGGTTCTCTGGAAATTGTGCTGGAAGATTTTTTTCCGTATTGTCGTCGAAAATATTATAGCTTCCCAGTTGTCATTCCCGCATCATTTCATTCATGATTTGAGAATTGTGTTGGGAGACTCGTACAGCTTATATTTGCAATGTGTACAATGTGTATGCGCACTTTTTGACTACTAATAAAGCATTCTAAGAATAGTTTCTCGAATTTGATACGTCCCCTATTGATCGGGTATACACGTTTTCTACCAGATTGAGGACAGTGAATCTTTGGTTAGTCAGCCTATATATGATGTCTTCAAATTCTTTCCATGGAATTCTACAAATTCTTATGGAAGCCTTGAAACTATTATATATTTCAAAATGACACCGGCACATCAATGCTAACGTATCAAGATTTTTCGCACAATCGTGTCGTAGATCGCTCGTATGTTGAGCAAGTCTTAGGTGCTCTGTTCGTCCATAAAGCTCATGTGGATGAACTAGATAAAAAAAGCCATGAGATTGAGCTAGGTGGAAAACGTAGATAGAGATATATAGATATAAATATGATAGACAGCTACAGAAAAGGATAACCATGTGTGCAAACAGTACAGGAAAAAGTTATGCTAACAGCATTTGTCCCTGTTCATCGAAAGGAAAAATACGGCGCTACTATGTCATTTTTCTTAGCTAAAATCTTTCGCTTGTTCTAGCGATCGATAACTTGTGGTCTTGATCACTGATGGATAAAATTGCTCAGTATATCAACTTTCTTCTCAAGTAGACGCAATATTTCCATTAAAAGCTCATCCCACACTGCTGTTGTGATAGGCTCTGAAACAAAGTGAGATTAAAAATTTACCTCTCCATAATAATGAGGCTACCGCAAAGTCGATCTCGCGAATGCGTTGCATCACGACGTCGTCGTTGTGTACAATATTATGGAAATCGCTTTTAAGGTTCCATTTTACTGCCTCTACATTTCCTTATCAGGTGTGACTCAAATGTCCTGTTTACGGTCCGTACCAGATGTAATTAGAAGGTTTCTTCATCTTCCTCCCTGTCAGTCCTCTAGATCTCTCATCTGGAGCATACCTATCGGAGACAAAACACGAATTATAACGATTCTAAAGTGCAGTTGTCTTCTCTTTATTCGACGTGTAATCTGTGAGCCTAAAATGCACTTTTCTCCGTGACATTTTAGGAACTCGGTCCTCACCATGATACTACGCACAAGATGCACTTTAGCAGAACCGCTTCGGTTAACTCTGTGAACTTTGATATAACACTTATTGGCAAGTTTTTCAACGTGCTGAATAATCATGCACACCATATGCTGATCTCAGTGAGTTCCGCTGAGTCTTGAATTCATAGGAGATGGGAGCTTTGAACAAATATCCCTTTTTTGTTAAACACAAGCAAAGGCAAGTGAGTTACTTATCGTCTTTCATAGTCTTTCTGCCAGCTTATCTTGTCGCTTAGAGTTTCTTTTTGTTACGGTTTTGTACCTTCTTCTTATTCACTTTCCACTGCGACTTTATTCATCTGGTAGCAAACAGTTGCTGTGAAATGCATCGGACTTCTACTATCACAAAGACTAGTGCTGCGCACAGGTGCTTAATATTCCGACATCTCGACAAAGGCACATAGAGTGCGCATCCATCAATGTGTTTCCCTTCCACGCAGTGTATCAACATTACACATTACGTTCCAGGTTTCAGATGCATGCGTTAGGGCAGAGATGATTGTCGAGCGAGAAGGTGGGCACGGAGTCGGATGTTTTCGTCCTCTTCACTACATCTTCAATTCTCTTAAAAGTTCCCCAAGCCCTCGTTTCCTCCTGCTCAACTCTGGAGCTAGGTCGTTCATCATGTTGATTTCACGAACTTTTAGACGTAACTGAAGCATTCGGCGATTGTCGTTCCGTTGAGCGTGAATGGGGCATTCAAAACCCATCCGTTCCTCATAAACATCGTTTTCGTTATGTTTAGTTGAAGACCAATCTTTCCACAGGCGTTATCGACTTCGGTCAACATTCGTTCCGCTTGGCTGATGTTTGGTGTTATGACAACGATATCGTCAGAAAAGCGAAGATGGTTTAATTGTCGACCGTCAATTTTCACTCCCATGTCGTCCCATTCTGAAATTCGCATGACGTTTCGTAGGGTGGCAGTGAATAGTTTTGGCGAAACTGTATCGCCTTGTCGAACCCCTCTTCTTGCGTCAATGGTGATATTGTTGTAGAATGAAGATATTTTGGTCTTGAAATCTTTATAAAGCTCATGAAGTATCATTATGTACCGAGTAGGACACCCTGGTTATCCAGAGCCTCTATAACTGCTTCTGTTTCCATTGAATCGAAGGCTTTCTTCAGATCGATGAAAGTGAGACAGAGTGGTTGTTTGTATTCTCGCGAAGCTTCAATGAGTCTTGTAATCGCGTGAATATGGTGTTTGGTACTAGATCCTTTTCAGAACCCTGCTTGTTCGCATGGCTTTCCTTCGTCCAGTGTTCTGTCAATCCTGTTCAGGATGACTCGTTAGAGAGTTTACAAACAACGGACAGCAAGCAGATTGGGCGATAATCGCCTATGTCGTGAAGGTCTCCCTTTTTGAACAACAATACGGTTTTGCTGGTTTTCCATTGAATGGGGACCTTGAATTCTGACAGGTAGCGAGTGAAGAGCGAGCCAGGGTGTTGATGAGAACTGGTGGCAGGTTCTTCAGGTGTTCTGGTCTAATCCTGTCTAAACCGGGTGTTGTTCTGTTCTTCACCGACGATATAGCATGTCAGATTTCGGAGAGGAGGACCGGTGGAACGACATTTTCGTCCTCTTCCAATTTATATGACGGTAAGAGGACATAGCTAGCGAAGAGATCCGAGTAGTATTGGTGAATGATTTTCTCCATAGCCCTTCTCGCAGCTGTAAGTGTCCCGTCAGGGTATCGGAGTGCAATCATCTTGGTCTTATAGTTGGCGAAGTCTCGCTGGGCTATGCGAATGCTCTTCCCAACTCTTGCAGCTTCTGCCATAACTGCTGCTCCTCTCTCTTTGAGGTCTTTTTTATCGCTTCTCTGCAGCGTTTCGCAAGTTCGGACGTAAGGTTTCGGTTGCCTGCAGCTTGAGCGATTCCACGTTGACATATCAGCTCGAGTGTCTGCGGAGACAAGAGTCTCTTCGTGACCATAGGATTCTCGGCTGTTCTTAGCGCTAACGTGAAGATATTCAACGAGTCGATCGTATTCTTCGTCGACGTTGCCGGCAGCGGTCTCTTCCCAAGAACCGACTAATGATTTGAATACATCTCAGTTCATGGTAGTTCTGGGAGTTCGTTGTTTGAATTTAGCGGCTTTCTCTCCTCTCCTAGAAAAACGGAGCGTTGCGCGAAGGAGGCGATGGCCTGACCCGCGTAAAACTTAGGTACAACAGCGACATCGGTCAGGCAAAACCTTCGTTTTATAAGATGTGGTATATTTCGTTATGGTATTCTTCATTGGGGGACTCCCACATCCATCGCTGAGAAAGAGGCTTTTGAAATTGCAAGTTACCATGGATGGTTTGAGTCGTCACGATAAACTCAGACAGCCTCTCACCGTGTTCATTCCATTCTAGTCCGTGGGTCTCTATATGACGTTCTTCAGACGTTCTTCTAGGTCCAAATTTTGCGTTAAAATCTCCGACAATAACCTTGAAGATTGTGTGATCTCCTCTGAAGAATTTTTCGAGGTCCCTATAGAAAGCTTCGACTTCGTCTTCGTCATAGCTTGATGTTGGTGCCTAAGCAACGAAGCCGGTATAGAACCACGTCCTTTTAACCGTAATCGTCCGATGCGGGTTGTTAGTTGTTCAAAGGAATCAATGTTAACGGTCAAATTCGATTTGACGAGGACGCCAACTCCGCCGACACCTCTGCGATCGCATGTTCCAAGGAACAGTTCTTCTCCGGTGCCATAAACAGCGTGAAAAGGATGGCGCCCTCGCGTCTCAGCCAGGCCAATGACGCCTTGCCTTATTCTCCTTGCTTGAATCAGTAGATCTTCTACAGCGGAATTGTGAGCAAGGGTTCTTGCATTGTAGGTACAGATCGTCATTTTAGTCCGTTTCCATCTTGGCAGCCTAGTTTGGCCCTGAGATTTTAGCAGCCTCCCGTACTCTTCCTACCTGGCGCTGCCGTACCAGGGGCTCTTTCTGGGTCAGGGAAATGAGGCCCATATTTGTTACCGATTTTGACATTTTGATGCCCAACGTATAGCCTGCCCGGCTCTAAACTTGGAGGCTGGGTTCTCACAAGTAGCATGCCAGTCTATCTCGGAGAAGCGCGAGAGGCTTATTTGTTGAAGGCGACTCCTAACCGCCTCCCATGTACTTCCCAGCCGCTTGATTGCAGGTTTTTCGCCGACTCGACTCGTAGAAATAGAGTTTTTGTCGAGTCTGCGCTGCAGAAGCAGGGGTGCTCTCCCCTGAATTCACCTGCGTCTCTGGGAAGCACACGGTCGCTTTTGGTTCGCGCTTTATTCCCCTATCCACCATCTGGGGACTCGCCACGTGCCCTAGCGACTAACCGGGCGGGATCCCTTGAGGAGGGAAGTTCGTGAACGAGAACCCACTTTGCTTGTCTTTCAGGCGATGACCGTCTCCAAATTCACAATGTTGTTATTTGCAATATTTGGCTTACTTCCATATCGGAACGAATCAGTTTGGATGCAACTTGCGCCTTTCACCTCTGTACTGTCGGAAGGCTGAAATTAGTCAGCTATCTTGCAGATGTTGTTCAGGTAATGAAAAATCATTCGCAACTTAGTTAGATCAAATTGAGCACGAACTAGTTAAAATAAAACTAAATATATTCTATTGTCTCTTTGGCCAATATGATGACAGGTGCGCTGGTCTAAGCTGTATCCTCTGTTTGTTAACAAGTGATGCATTAAATTGTTCAATAAGTCTTGGCACTTAAACAATAAACCCCAAAATCTGCACGAAAAACTCTCGGAGCTCTTTGGACAAATGCGAAGAAATTCAAAAAAGAGCCTCAAGGAAGAGTGTCTCGTAACCACACTACCTTCGCGCCATACCATCGCTAAATTGTTTTGACCTGAGTAAGGCTCATCCGTATGCTATACGACACTGTGCGCTTTGTCTCCACTGAACAACTAGAAAACTTGAGAACAACCCAGTTGTAGGTAAGGGGTGGAGGGGTAGGTCTCCGAGAAACTGACTGAACGAAAAGGCACCGTGCAACTGACGAGACTGACGGGCCAAAACAGGCGTATTGCACTGTATAAGTGACCATAACAGACCACGTGCATGGCTCAAATATAATTATCAGGCACAAGTGGTTGTTTTAGAAAAGTTGCTTGTTGTGCGTACTAAACATTTGTTTATCAAGTTATTCTTACTGTGTTACCCAAGTATGTATCTGAGTCAACTTGACTATTCCAGACTTCAAAAAAGGCGACATCGTCGAAACGTCAGCCTTTTCATCACTATACTGAACGGTGTTCTTCAATGAATTGTATTCAATAACGAAAGAAGCGCTAAGTCATTTTTCGATGCCGAGGTTAATGGATAGTCGGCGTATAGAGATTGCCTTGTCTCTCCCGGTAGCAACCAACATTAAGCCCAGGACTCCGTATATTCTATCAAAATCTTATTCGAAATCTCATCAGCACTTTACTACAGAAGATTATAATTAGGATGCTGTTAAAAAAGTGAAAATACCTCATGAGTTAATACTCTGATTTTTACATTCAATTAGGCTGCCGTGTTTTCACGGAAATCTCGTTGCAACAAGAATAAATGGTTTTCGCCACAGTTCCAGGAGACGAAAGAAATGTACATGACGAGTCCGTTCATGGCGACATTATATTCAGTGTACAGCCAAAAGCCAATCCAACAGGACACATGACATTGTAGTTCATAGATGTAACGGTGAAGCGATCGGAATACTACACGCATTCGCTATCCCTTGAAACTGCAACGTTTAAGTCACCTAAATATCCATGTTTAATCAAAGTTTTTTACAATTTAATTTTTCATTGTGTGCGATCCGGCACCCATGTTGTGGTGACGTCATCACTTTGTTCGCTCTCTTCATTGTCTCCCATTTATCATCCGGGAATGTACTTGAATTTGAATACAGGTTCGCTGCCACGTGAGAACTTTGCATTTATCATCAACATTAGTGAATAGTGACAGAGATAAGATGATTGCCCCATATGGGATCAAACCATGCTTTCGCGTGTATTGAACAGCATCACTACCACATTACCATCTTTCGCTAACTTTTAGAAATACTTTCCCTCATTTATTTTATAAAATGATTTACCTTGGTGACTGAGAATGAACGGAAAATGGCAAACCGGTTGTGAAAGAGGTCGACAGATGTGGACAGGAGAGGTAACAATTTCGTGACCTGACAACCATTATTGTTTCAAAAGATTTATTGGTTAGTTTCCAGACAGTTGGAAGATTGTTAGTACAGGTCTTTGTGTTTGGTGAGAAATACAATGGAGCCAAAACTGTGCCAGGAATGAAGTTTGTGAAACTGTTACACTCTTCATTTTTGTGGACTATGTAAGTTGTAGTGAGCAGATTAGGTTGTACGAAACCCGTGCACTTATCGGGCTGCATAGATAGCTAGATAGACATAGACAGGCTAGATAGACATGGATTGCAATTGCTAAAAAAACGAATGTTGCAGACCTTTTGTGTAGGTGAATCATTGGGCTGCTTAGAGAGGAATGAGTGTAGGTAGCATTTCGTCAATATATAAGCATAAGAAGCAAGACGTGAAACAAGTTCAGTTTCTTGAAATCCATACTTGGTCAAACATTCTGTTAAGTTTATGCATACTTGTGCTTGCCTTATATAGACTTGTGTCTGAAATGGTGCCGCTGCAACTATTGTTGAATGAAGAAAGGCAGCTCTAAATGATTGATAATCGATGTGATAATGTTCAATACAGAAAAAGCGATATTACTGTAATATTCACTGCACTTGACAAGCATTTGAAGGGCTCACGACAACGTGCAGAGAATTCATATGGATGATTGTAGGATCCCATTATAATTAGATCAATAGAAAACTGTTTGAATAGAGATACAAAGTCTCTGAACGTTTATGTAGCTATAGAAAGATAGCAATCAAATTCCAAGAAATGGAGATGATGACTTTATTCCAACAGAAGTATTAAGGTCAGTAAACTCAAATATGCAAGGAAACATGCTAAACTACCAGAAGAGGAAGCGAATGTATAGCAGAAATGATAACCGCTTAGACACTGTGGTGGCCATCGGTGAGGTAAATAAGGCCTTTAAAAACCATTTTCAACTCCCCTTGTGCCTTCTCAGCAATCTTAACAACTTTTCGTATTTTGTAAGCAGAAGAATAAATGAGAACTTCGATAAAATCAGTTCGCTGTGCCAAAACTGGTAACTGGTAACCAAATCAGCAGTGATTTCAATGCATCAGTTAGTTACGTTGAAACTGGTTGGTCGCAAGTGTCAATGACGGCCAGGAGAACTCTGTGGCTTTTGCGCAAGTGTACATCGCTTATAAATAAATCGAAGATTAAAAAGTGCAACTAAAGCTGCCAAAACTGTGAAGTTTATAATAAAGTTTTTAATACATTGTTCATGAACAACTGAAAACTTTTTGAAATAATAGTCAAGAAACTGGAATAGAGATGAGCGAAATATTCATAATAGTAATTATTCGGACTGTTGAAAGAAAAAAACATTCTTTCACGTATCACCTAATTTGCATTACCAGGGGCATGGTAGCTACCAAATCAACAAAAGTACATCGCGTGAGGGTTAACATGACAAAGATAAACATCGTGAAGTCAATATATTTGCTCTCATTTGTAGTCTTGAAGCATCTTTATCAAGCGATTCGAGTGCCTCGTGGAGACGCTTCCCAACTGGTAGCTCTAAGTGAATGACAGCCTTATAATACCCGCTTAGAATGAGAATGTGAATGTGTAATGTTGATACACTGCTTGGAAGGGAAACACATTGATGGATGCGCACTCTATGTGCCTTTGTCGAGATGTCTGAATATTAAGCACCCTGTGCGCAGCACTAGTCTTTGTGATAGTAGAAGTTCGATGCATTTCACAGCAACTGTTTGCTACCAGATGAATAAAGTCGCAGTGAAAAGTGAATAAGAAGAAGGTACAAAACCGTAACAAAAAGAAACTCTAAGCGACAAGATAAGCTGGCAGAAAGACTATGAAAGACGATAAGTAACTCACTTTCCTTTGTTTGTGTTTAACAAAAAGAGATATTTGTTCAAAGCTCCCATCTTCTATGAATTTAAGACTCAGCGGAACTCACTGAGATCAGCATATGGTGTGCATGATTATTCAGCACGTTGAAAAACTTGCCAATAAGTGTTATATCAAAGTTCACAGAGTTAACCGAAGCGGTTCTGCTAAAGTGCATCTTGTGCGTATTATCATGGTGAGGACCGAGTTCCTAAAATGTCACGGAGAAAAGTGCATTTTAGGCTCACAGATTACACGCCGATTGAAGAGAAGACAACTGCATTTTAGAATCGTTATAATTCGTGTTTTGTCTCCGATAGGTATGCTCCAGATGAGAGATCTTGAGGACTGACAGGGAGGAAGATGAAGAAACCTTCTAATTACATCTGGTACGGACCGTAAACAAGACATTTGAGTCACACCTGATAAGGAAATCTAGAGGCAGTAAAATGGAACCTTAAAAGCGATTTCCATAATATTGTACACAACGACGACGTCGTGATGCAACGCATTCGCGAGATCGACTTTGCGGTAGCCTCATTATTATGGAGAGGTAAATTTTTAATCTCACTTTGTTTCAGAGCCTATCACAACAGCAGTGTGGGATTGAGCTTTTAATGGAAATATTGCGTCTACTTGAGAAGAAAGTTAATATACTGAGCAATTTTATCCATCAGTGATCAAGACCACAAGTTATCGATCGCTAGAACAAGCGACAGATTTTAGCTAAGAAAAATGACTTAGTAGCGCCGTATTTTTCCTTTCGATGAACAGGGACAAATGCTGTTAGCATAATTTTCTCCTGTACTGTTTGCACACGTGGTTATCCTTTTCTGTAGCTGTCTATCATATTTATATCTATATATCTCTATCTACGTTTTCCACCTAGCTCAATCTCATGGCTTTTTTCATCTAGTTCATCCACATAAGCTTTATGGACGCACAGAGCACCTAAGACTTGCTCAACATACGAGCGATCTACGACAAGATTGTGCGAAAAATCTTGATACGTTAGCATTGATGTGCCGGTGTCATTTTGAAATATATAATATTTCAAGGCTTCTATAAGAATTTGTAGAATTCCATGGAAAGAATTTGAAGACATCATATATAGGCTGACTAACCAAAGATTCACTGTCCTCAATCTGGTAGAAAACGTGTATATTCGATCAATAGGGGACGTATCAAATTCGAGAAACTATTCTTAGAATGCTTTATTAGTAGTCAAAAAGTGCGCATACACATTGTACACATTGCAAATATAAGCTGTACAAGTCTCCCAACACAATTCTCAAATCATGAATGAAATGATGCGGGAATGACAACAGGGAAGCTATAATATTTTCGACGATAATACGGAAAAAAATCTTCCAGCACAATTTCCAGAGAACCTTTCACCACAACTCTCAAAACGAGTATAGAATGTCGTGAGAATTATAACATAGAAACTGAAACGTTTTCAAAGGCACATTCCTGAATACTGTTCAGCGTGTGTTTTGTCTTTTAGTATTAACACTTCTGTGTCTTTAACTGCTCTACCAATGCCTTTACATAGAAGGCATGCAAGAGAACCTTAGTCGTACAGTAAGTAGCACATGAGCCTCTGGAAAAAGCAATTGCAGGTTCGATGTCCACTTGATATTTTGTCCTTGCTCACATCTGTGCATTTCTACGGTTGCATATGTAGCATTCTGCGATAAAAAATATTAGGCAGCAAATAAAAAGTAAAGCGTTGCATTTCCATCACCTATAATTACGTTGATAATGAGTTCATACCACAATCCCACTTGGTAAACGCCTATTGAATGGATCACATTGGCAAAAAAACTGCAAACTTACAAAGAGCAACAAACTCGCACTAAAAGTCGTTCTTTTGTGGATAACTAAATAATAGCCTTTTTCACGGATAAAGTTTGATACAATATTGGTAATTACTTAAGCTAGTTAGATCGATGGCTAACAATTGGCGCAACTGCTTCCTCATAATGTCAAATGCCTTGATATCGACGCATTTCGTCTTGATAATAACATATAGATCATGACCTATACAATTTTTTTGATGGATATAGATAAGTAGTTGAGCAAAAATCTTGGTTTTATTTTTTTTGAGTTATTTTGGAATAGAAGTCGTCAGTGAGCAGTATGCTGATATTGGTGGACCTGATCATGTTTTTCTTGTAATGGTTATTCCATCTTGGTGTTCTATTCTGAAGTACTTCAAACATTACAAAAACTATTCAAGCATCAAGACATCAATTTCGGGAGGTCAACGATGAATTGAAGTACTGAATACTCTACGATATACCCGTATAAATCGGCTGTTCTTAAAATTAATTTTCACTCGCTTATCTTCAATTTGAGCGCATGTGGTGCAGTGGTTAGAAGTGCCCTGCGTCGCACACGAGGTCACTGGTTCGATCTCGCGCTCATGGCTCACCAAGCTATCCATCTCTCCGGAGTCGGTAAATTGGTACCAGACAGGTCGCAGACTTGTCTGGGAGGATAAGCAGCACTGATTCGGTTCAGCGAGAGGCCAACGCGAGTCATTGTATAGGCCAGATGTGCATTAAATCACCTCAAACGAAGTTAAAAATTGAAGTGGAATGCAAGGCGCATTCCTTAGGGACTGATCAACGTCGAGAGCTTTATCCTTTATCCATTTATCCTTTTCATCTTCAGTTTACACTGGCATCAACACATGAAGTATAGCGCATATGCGGATTGCAGATATAAGACGAAGAAGTTGTGAAGAAAGTAGTGAGGCTTGTAAGATATATGAAGACAAACCGTCTGAGCAAGTACAAGAGTTCTTGTCACTAAAATCGTGAGCAAGCATTAACTGTTCTGCTATTTGATCATTTACCAGTCAAGACTGTTGAAGACTTCTTTCAAGTTTGATATGGTCAGTGGCTTACGTACATTTCGGCGGCATCGTCATCTTCAGAGCCACTCACCCCTATTAGAAATGAGAAGGCCGAACATTATTGATACCGGACAACAAGAATTGTTGCCCAGGTCGTTTCACAGTCGACAGCCTGCGGCTTTTTATTAATAAGATAAACCCTGCCATTCTATTGACTGTTTCCCAAATATGCGAATCTATTTGGTAGAAGGCCGCAGCAACTTGACTCTAAAACGATTCAGGCAACATTTGATGTTGTTTGGTCTTAATATTCTATTCACTCATCTCTAATATGGGAACGTGGCTCTGAAGATGGCGATGCGGCCGAAGCGCACGCAAGCCACCGACCATGTCAAACCTTGGAAGGTTTAAGAGAAGTTTGTCGAAATATAGTAAAGTTCTAAAACGAGGTTTTAGAAAATAGCCGATGAAATAGTTATCGCTCATTTCATGTGTTACGTGACGTCAAAATGCGCGGTCGCAGAATCAATGGAGGATGCCTGTTGCATTACTGTTGTGCGCTTGACATCTCATATAACTCAGTTGGGAACAGGTGTGGATAGTGTGTTTTCGCCAAGTACCACCACGTGCCCGGTTTTTTTTTTTTCAAAATTTAGCATTCTGACAAGTGACCAATCAGGATTTTCCACTTCATGCCCACCTGATACAGGGTATTTCTACGAGCAACTCGATGACTGTTATGATACTGTGGCTCTGCCTTCATGAAATCACTTCTGTCTTTATTTCGATAAACGTCACCAAAGTCCCATACTTACTACGTAGTAATCAGTTGTCCGAGGTTTACTGTGAACTACAAGGTGTGATAGATCAGGTGTATTTGGCTTTATGATAACCTTTTTTCTGTTTGTGGTTGAATTCACGACATAAATTAACATAGCTGGAGCAGTCGTAGACGTTCATATCGCTGGAATCAAGTGGGGCGCCGAAAAGAATCTTGCATATTTCAACTTTTTCTTCATTTCGTCAACGCAACAAAAATAATACGAATTCATGCTGATCATCGGGGTACATTAGTTAGACCCCGTGTTCCTTTGTTTCGCACGAGATTTCAAAAAATGACACAGCAGAGTGGGTCGGCAATAAATTTTGCGAAAACTTTTTTGTTTTTGTTGCTTATTTTCATGCACTTATGTTCCTGTTCTTGATATCGCTTTAGAGCAGCTTCTTGCGGTTGTTTTGATATATAACGCATACAGATCCGTTCAAAGACGGAATTGTTCCGAGAGCGAAACCGATTTTTGATGCTCCACGAGCATCGTTGCGTGCCAAAGCATCGCTTGAACCCAAACGATACTCGTGTAGCATTAACAGTCGTTTTTGCTCCTGAGCAACCTCATCTTACAATAGGTACATAAATGTAGAATATCAAAATAACCGCAAGAAACTTCTCTAAACGATAGTAAGAATAGAACCTTAAACGCATGAAAAATAATTAACATGAGCAGGAAATTTCGTATAATTTCATGCCAGCCCAATCGTTGCGAAGAAAAACTACTGTCGTTTCGGACTCTTTTTCCTTCGTTTCAGTAACATTACCATTTCACTGGAATGATGTTTTAAGCACGAATCTGCTCTAAATAACATCAAACATTTCATCTGTTGAGCACTTGAGCATTTCTAACTCACTGAAGCAATGCAGTTACAATCATTGTAAAAATGCGCAATGAATGCGGAACGTTAACAGTATAAAAGCACCAAATTTCAATTAACTTAAATGTAAACAGTAATATAAGAGCCGATATGAGTATGTCCCATAACTACATGAAAGTAGATGCAGACACTTCTTACTTCGAAAGTAGCCTGTGACAACTTAAGTTCGAGGCACACAGCTTTAGTCATCCATCCCATCGAATGCTTATCCTCGCTATCAACATTCAATATATATTACCGATAAAAGCGTTTAGATGAAAAGAATTCGATTTTATTAACTAATACTCAATATCTTTCAGCATTATTAGGTTCCATGCAGATACCGAGTACCTGAGCCAACTGTTGACAGTTGGTTGCTGACAGATAGATGCGCTGTGGCGTAGAAAGAGTGATGACAAAATGAGCGCCAGTAGTGCAACGGGTTAGATCACGCTCTCCCGACCAGATTCAAAGCTGGGTTTGAGCCCCGTCTGACGCGAAAAGTTTTGAAAACCACTCTACATCACTGGACATGTCCAATATAGTCTTTCAGGATGTTCATAGCCCTTCCAAGATTGGTACGTTAGTGCTTTACGCACGTTCCAACGGTTTCCCTCGCTTTATCAGAGGCACACGCTTCACACTGGCCACTATGAAGAGGGCGACGTTATAAAAATAGCTAGTGATGTTGTGTTATCACCATTTTTTCCAGTCGATGGACTACGGTTGGTAGACTGAAGGACACATTATAGGAGAAGTAGAAACGGCCAGAAAAAAGGTGGAAGAAAGCATGTTGGAGAGAAAAATTATTTGGGTAGCTGAAAACGATCCGTACTGTCCATTAAATTCTGTAAACTTCTGAGTACCACTTATTCCGATAAACTTCTACAACATCGCACCGTAACAAACCAGAGTTTGGCGACAAATTATTTCTTCTATCGCATGGGCTTGAAAGGCACTCAATCTTCTATAGCTCTACTGGGCATGATCTTCTTCATTGAGATGATGCCACACGGAAGCTGCAGAAAATTCAGTGGTTTCGGAATCATTAAACACCACACCAAACTTTTAAAAATTTATTCAGAACAAGATAGAATATCAGAGTAGCGGAGACAGAGGGATATCGACGGGAAAGAACATTTCCACGTTAACTTTTGCGATTTTGCCACATTAGCATGGTATGATACAGTTATTTTACCTTATATTATACCTAACACAGACACATTCAACAAATGACTATACGGACTCGATCATTAATGCCTTCTTCCTTTGGAAGTAGTCGACATTGTGACATTTTCACCGTGAAGTCTTCGCACTAACTGCACGTCTTTTGGCACTATTGTGACACGACGGGCATGTACTGCCGCAAGATTAGTGTCCTCGAAGAAACATGTCAAATACACCTCGGTAGCAACCTGAAATAGGCAACTCAGAGGAACCACAAAGAATATTACAAACTGTGGCCCTGCATGTTTCAACGGATTCTAAGGGTGCTAGTTGCAAACATATCAACCTAATGACTATCACGCTAACCTCTTACACTGCAAGAGACAATCGCACGGCAAAAATGTGGTTTGATTTTTACTAACAAAGGCCAGTACTATTTGCTTGCCGAGCGCAGTGTCACAAACCGTAGTCTATCGCTAAATAACGCGGTGGTCAAGGGGTTAATGAATTATAACATCTCACCTGTAGAGCCAATAGAGCGTTGGCGTTCCAGTTGAAGTCCTCATTGATATTACGCTTCTTCAACACCTGCAGCAATTCCGTTTATAGTACCACATTATAAGCAAACTTTACACGGATATTATTACCTCTCTGGCAACGTCTCGCACGACCCTCTGAAACGGTAGTCGCGGTATAATTAATCCTGTTGTACGCCGAAGATGACGAATTTCACGAAGGGCTTTCACTTCATGAGCTGTAAAGGAGCAGGACAAAACCTTGACGTTAAGACAAACTTTTATTGACCAGATCTAAAATATGGGTTCATGCGCGAGACAGTGACAAATTACTCACGCGTGTCGGGGCATTTTGGACGGTGCCGGTCCTATGTGACTGATACACAAAAACGATGGAGAGAATTGCAATCTACAGGTATTTGGCAGCAATTCGCAAATCTCCAATTTGTAAAGCAAAGCAAATACAAAATTATGACCTCAGCTTTCAGTCGAAATTAGTGTCTCTTGATGAAACATGTGTGTGGTAAAAGGATAAAAAGGATAAAGTCCTCGGCTTTGATTGCTCCCTGAAGTATGCATCACACATTTGCCTCATCCGGCGTAGCTTGCAGTGAGTGAATGTATATTGGCCTTCACAGTGACTCCCAGTGACCTGCCGGTCTAACAGGTCGGTATAGCTAAGTCCCCAACAACCTGGTACCAATTCACCGATGGCCGAGAGCTGGAATAGGTACTATGCGGTTATAAGAGGACAATTTAAAAACCTATCACATTCCCTGAAGGAGAGCTTTTCATAGGAGTTTTAGTAATTATTTTAAAGCTAAGACTTCAGGCTTCAGCCCTATTTTAGACGTTGCTAAAGAAAGGGGATCTCATGTGGTTATTTTTCGCCGAATAGATCGCTCTCTTTGGACTACTGGCAATCATTCAATAGCGTGATGATTTCTAATTCCAACGCTGTGCTTATATCTCAGAAAGACCGCTTCTCTGAAACGCAATAAGTAAAATAAGGTGAATTCTCTCCTACGGTTGAGAGAATAATTGGCCAATCCACGGGCGCGTGAGTGAGGCAGCCACGTGAACTGCTGACGCGATACATCTCAACGAGTCCATAGAGGATAAAGCTCTCGGCGTTGATCAATCCCTGAGGGATGCGCCATGCATTCGACTTCAATTTTTAAGTTCGTTTTGAGGTGATTGAATGCATATATGGCCTTTACAATGAGTCGCGGTGGGCCTCCCGCTAAACCGAGTCAGTGCCGCTTATCCTCCCAGACAAGTCTGAGACCTGCCTGGCACCAATTTACCGACCTCGGAGGGATGGATGGCTTGGTGATCCATGAGCACGAGATCGAACCATTGACCTCGTGTGTGACGCAGTGCACCTCTAACCACTGCGCCACATGCGCTCCAACGAGTTCATATGCCGGAAAAATCGATGATTTTCGCGTCATCGAGTGGTTGCCTCAGCGAGTCGCACATGAATTGGTCAAAAATCTCCTTAGTCGTAGATGGGAATTTAGTTTGTTCTCCCTGCTGCGTTTCAAAGAAACGGTCTTTTCAAGATCACTGCACTGTAATCACAAACGATTACGCATTCGAATGGTCATTAATAGTCCAAAGAGACACTGTCCAGAGAGAAGTAAACATTAGAAATCTCCTTTTGTAGCAACAATAAAAAAAGGCTTCTGGCGAACCGTGGACCTGGGGCTGTTGCCGAAAGTTTCAGCCTTTGGATGGTTGCGAACACTCCTATGAAAAGCTCCTCTTCAGCGAATAATTTCATTTTTCATAAATCTCCTTATAACTGAAGAGAACCGTGGAAGGCTTTGTGAGCCTTGAGCGCGGGATTAAACTATTGATCACGTATGTCACATAACATTCCTGTCCACTGCGCCTAACGTGTTGCTGACTGTGTTAGAACATTGCTCCATAGGCGATGAAACGAAAAATCCACAGAGATTTTATGTTTTCATTTTGAGTTGATGAGAACCAAATATCATCGATGATAACATCGCATTTCATTCACTAAACACCTACCAGCATGTTGTGCCGGTTTCAAAACCTTTGACTGATTTCCACCAGTGGTGTCCGGTCTTCTTTTCGAATCCAACTTCCTAGTAGGCGGCAATTCTTGATGTTTCACAGGCCGCTTCGAAGATGTCAAATTCATTTGACAAACCATTCTGAAAATGTATAATATATTAATCACATTCACCATCGTCTAAAAAATTTCCTCCCGCGGACCCAAACTGGGTGTGTCCGCCAGCGTGCGGACGACTCCACCTCCTCTACTCTAACTACTCGCCGATTACAGTACTACTTTTCGCTGGAAGATCGTTATGCGAACCAGTCCATAACTTCGCTACGAGTCATACAAAAAAAGTAGTACTGTAGCCGGCGACTGATCGAGACAGAGGAGGTGAAGTCGGTCTTATGCTCGGAGACATGCCTCGTTTGCGTCCGCGGAAGTCAGCCCGTTAAATCACGACATACGATGTCGAATGCAGACGAGGAATCAAAACAAAGAATTTTAAAGAGGATCTGACAATAAGCGCGGCCTAAGACTCTTGAGTGATATGC